>JAUTDX010007459.1:0-38350 GCA_030844895.1 Ambrosia x helenae | reverse complement strand
AATGTGTGTGGTCGTGCTTGGTCGATCCCTGACTGATTTTATCATCATTTTGCCTCAGGAAAGTCTTCACCCATCCTTGGAACATGCTTCAAGTCTCGTATCTTCAAGAATCTCCAATTTTAGCTGTTTTTACCCTAGAATTGCTTCTTTTTAGGTTGGAGCTCCAATTTCCTGATAAACACAAAATAGGAATGATTAAGTTGATTTAATTATCAATTTAGCCGAATTACGCCGTATTATTAGACTATTTATGTATGTTTATTATGTGTAAATGATGGCACATCACTAAGCCCACTGCTCCTAGTGACAACAGTACCGAACCCAGTTCTGTGGAACCACACCAGCACTCACCAAAAAGACCATTTCTAAATCCAAACCCGAATCCAAGAAAACAAAACGGGTAATTCTGGAAGATGAGATACCAGAACAAAACCTTGTTGCAACACAAAAGCAACAATGAAACATCTGTTGATACTTCCTATCAAAAAATACAAATATCTCAATCTAGCTGAACTCCTCATGTCCCTTCACAAAAGGCACATGTTGTAAGCACAAGGGTGTTAGAAGTTAGTAATCAAGAAATTCATATTGTATCAAAAAGTCAAACAAAAGGTCAACTGCTGAAAAGGCACCAAAACAGAAAGTCGTATCTGTTAGTTTATCATGTCGGTTAGTTTAAGTTAGTTATAAAACTGTTTCTTAACCGTCAATTTTTGTATGGGTATAAATACCCCTCTTATGTCTCATTTGTAGTGTGTGGAACATTATTATTGTGTATAAATTTCTTTGGTTCCCACGTCTGTTCTATAACCGAGTCCCTGCACATTAGCGATGTGCATACTCAATCAATCATAATGTTCATCCGATAAACCAAGTCATTCGGTTGCATAATAGGGGCAGATTTTATCATGGTATCAGAGCACACGGTTAGGAGATCCTGGGAAGACGAAGAACGAGACCTGTGATTAAGTCCCTTGTTTCGCAAAGCAATCGGAAATTTATCCAGAAAAAGGAATCGAACATCAGTGAGTGTTTGTTTGATTCATACTTGGTTATTATCATTGTTATATCAGAAAAGCGCAGTCAAAAGAAGGCCAGGACAGATTTAAAGAAGAACGATGAGAAACCGTTTTCCGGCCAATATTCGGGTAAAGAAGAAAAATCAGGAATTTCAGTGAAGAACCATTTTAGAACACAAGAAAGATGTTCAGTAAAGGGTTTAAAACGCAGAGGCGTTACCCGAGAAGAATTCGATATAAGGCGGAAGTCCCGGAAAAGTCGAATTTAAAGGATGCAATTTAGGAAGAAGAAGATGGATGTGGTGCTTTTCATCTTTCCCGTATCGTGCTTAGGACCAGGTGAGTCAAAGGAGCATCAGAAGATCATGTGGATCAAAAGGGAATAGTCGTGAAGACTTAGTTTTGCATCAAGTTTAGAAGATTTAAAGGATGGTTCAAGGCGATTACAAAAAAGGAAGAAAGATAGACAGAAGGACTGCAAGGATGAACATGAACAGAGTAAACAAGATTAGATTTCTTGATTAGGGGAGTGATTGTTAGAAGTTAGTAATCAAGAAATTCATATTGTATCAAAAAGTCAAACAAAAAGTCAACTGCTGAAAAGACACCAAAACAGAAAGTCGTATCTGTTTAGTTTATCATGTCGGTTAGTTTAAGTTAGTTATAAAACGGTTTCTTAACCGTCAATATTGTATGGGTATAAATACCCCTCTTATGTCTCATTTGTAGTGTGTGGAACATTATTATTGTGTATAAATTTCTTTGGTTCCCACCCTCTGTTCTATAACCGAGTCCCTGCACATTAGCGATGTGCATACTCAATCAATCATAATGTTCATCCGATAAACCAAGTCATTCGGTTTAATAACAGGGGCAGATTTTATCAAAGGGAACCACATCATGAAACATATGATTCAATTGAACATCCGTATATAAGCCCCTCTCCCAGGGCTACTTCTCTTTCCATTCCACACCCTACTCCTACAATACCACATACCATGAAACCATTGCTTGAAGAAATTGATAATACCTTGGCAAACACCAATTCCTCTCAATCACAAGTTACTGAGGGTATGCCACAACAAGTGATTGTTCTAAGTAATTATATCTTTGCTAACACACAAGCTAAAGAGGGAACACTCTTTGAGGCATGCGTGGCTCCTGGGGTTTCAAGTGAAGCACCCACTACATCTATAGAGATCAGTGTCTCACATTTGGATAGTGGTTCCATACCTAAGACTTCCTTGAAGGAAACAACTGTTGAGTCTACTATACTACACTCTATAGCAGTTGAAGTCCCTAGTACCAAGAACAAGGGGCATTTGATTTCTCACACATTGATTTTACTCATGTCTCTGAACCAAATACAACTACCTCTGGTAGGAATTCAGATGATCCTATTAACTTAGGTGATGGATTAAAATATCAGGTTTTGACGGAAAAAGTAACTAACATTGAGTCTTCTTTATTAAGATCAAATACATGATGACCACCTTGGTTCAAAACTCTAAGTCCCAACCATCAACTACACATTGCTAAAGAACTATGAACTTCTGTTCAACTAATCATTCAAGCACAAAAAGCATTGTCTGATACCACTCATAATACACACATGGAACTGATTAGGAACATGGTGGAGGCCAGATACAAAGATACTCAAGCTAAAATCAGGGCCATTAAAGATCATCTACTGAAAACTACAGGCTTTGCTCCCACTCCTCTCTACCTTGATGACAATGACTCTGGTGATAATGGTGATGCCAAAAAGGGGGATACAGAGAAAGATAAACTTAGAAAATTGCCTCCTACTAAAGAAGCTTCTACAAAGCTAGCTGTAAAAGCTTTGAAGGTGCAAAAGTCTGTTGGGTCTGCACGAAAGCCTGCTGAGAAAGTTGCCACTGTTGTGATGGAGAAAAGGCCTGATTAATATGTTAACAAGATTGCTGAAAAGGATGCAATTGAGAAACAAAAGAGAAAATACACAAGAGAGGCAACAATGGCCTTAGTAGTTGAAGAGAAACTTGAAAGGAAGAACGAGAAAGAGGACATTGGCTCATCCAAAAGAAGAAGGCAACCAGCTAGAAAAGCTAGGCATGCACCAGTGTTTTCAAAACCATCTGTCTCTGAAACATCTACTGAGCATGTCTCTCTTGATGTGACCTTTGTTGTTACAACATCTGTTGAAACTCAACCATCACAATCCACCACAATTGGAACCACCATACCTCAAACCATCACACCCATCCAAACCACATCTGTTGGCACTAAAAATGTGCAAATAGATGTTACAACCACAACAACTCTTATCACCATTCAACACATCAAATATTCAAACAACTCCAATCCTCCCATCCAAAAAAAACAACCCACATCTCCAATCAAACTTTACGAGAGAGGAATAAAGACTTTTGTGGTTCAGGAAGATGAAGAAGAGAATAAATCCACACCACCAACATCAACACCCATTCTAGCAATTCCTCTATCTTCTGTTCCATCTCAAAACACTTCCACATATTTACCAACATCCAACCCATACTTACCACCACCAATAGCCACACCATTCCCCATTGAAGTTCTAGCAATCTCCCTTGAGATACAATCCTTCTACACAACAGATGATCCCAACACATTATCTTTTACTTCTCTCCTAAATTACCCAAAGCTTAAAAATGTTGATGAGTATGTTAAACTGAAATGGCAACAGGATGAGGCTATTGCAAATGAGAAACGTATAGGGAAAGATGACAGGTTAGCTTAATGCATAATATCAACTTAACTCAGCAAAGTCAGAAAAATTGAAGACTTTATTAAAGAGATGAGCAAGTCACTATCAGAGAAACCTATAACAAAATATCAAGAGTTGGGCATGGAACTAAGAGGTGACTACCTTTCATATCATGAAGTAAAAAACCTTACAAAGCCCCCAGAGCTCAATTCTCTAGTTGGACCACTCAAGCATTAATTGATGAGATTGAAAGAATACAAGAAATGCTTAAAGATCATTTAAACAAGCCTACTCCACCTAATTGGAAAAAGGTTAAGCTGAAATCAGATCCAAAAGGAGCTTTGAAGTTAAGGAAAATCAAAGAAGAGATGGTGGCTGCACAGTATGGTACTCTCAGATCAATGGCTAGATGGTCAGAGTCTAAAATTGTTGAAAACTTGCAAAGAGTTAGAAAAATAAAGACTAAAAGACCCATATCTCCCCAGAAATCCCAATTATGATGATGAAGCTGAACCTTCTAAACAGATCACTGCTTCTAAAAGTCTGTCCTCAACATATGACATATCAATTGCTGCAAGAAAACACTTGAAAAGCAAGAAAGAAATTTGAGGATTCCTTCATAAAGGAGGGGCTCATGTATCAACTTCGTTACCATTCAAATGCTGGTGGTGATCTGGTCAGGCAGCTCATTTGCTCTCCTTTGTCACAAAACACATCTAGAATAACCCTTTGCTCAAGAAATCTAGGAGACTCAAAAATTGTAAAATGGAAATCTAATAAGGTTAACCATGAATTGACATTGCTCAGAGCTGATGGAGAAGTTGAAAATATCTCAATGACTGAAGCCTATGGTCTGTAGGCTGCAGATCTGCAAGACCTATTGGGTCTTGAACTTGAAAGGGATCCAGAGGACTTGGTCTCTCTATACTTTGAATTACAATTCAAAGGTCAAATAAGATAGATGCTAATGAGAGCAGAATAAAGATCTTCATTAAGCATAATTTTGGCATCATCTATTCTAGGGGGAGATTGTTAAACCTGTAAAAGAACAGATGATTAGAAAACTAAAATATGCTAACATATGATCCAGTATAAAGTCAAATGTGAAGAACAGATAAACAAGTGAAAACTTTGTTAAGCTTAAAGGTTTGTTGAAGAATGAACAACTGTTGAAGAAGAGACAAGGTATGCTGAAGAGAAGATCTTTTGAAGCCTTGGTAGAGGTTAACTTCAACAGATGATGATTACGTTTGAGCAGATGTTTAGATGATCAGAGTTTATAACCTCTGTGAATCAGTTTGTTAAGGTTGTTAGTTGTCACTATCAAGGTTACATCAACAGTGGTTACACAACAAATGTTTTGTACCTCCTATAAATAGATTTGTCTAGTACTGGTTTATTTATCACTTTTCTAACATTCCTTATACGAACAATCTGTGAGTGATCAGGCTAAGGGGGAGTTGTAATTCATAATTTCTAATTTGTGTTGATTAATATAAAATTTATGATGAAAGCTTATTCCATAGTTTATGTTTTATGGTTAATTCCGTTGCACTTCATTTATCTTTATTTCCATCTTTTCACTATTTCATTAAGTAAACTACATAAACCACAAACATAGATTGTAACATACTACCATGGCAGAAAGGCCAGTTTTATCTTCTGATCTAGAGGGGGAGGAAATTGATCAGACCTTCTACCACTCCAGGATTGGTTCACTGATGTACCTGACCGCCAGTAGAACGAACATTATGTTTGTTGTCTGTCAGTGCGCTCGTTATCAGGCTAATCCTAAACTTTCTCATCTTATTGATGTTAAGAGAATCTTAGGTACCTTAAAGAGAAACCAAGGCTTGGTCTCTGGTATCCTAGAGATTCTCCCTTTGAACTACATGCTTATTCTGACAACAATTTTGGAGGTTGTGATGTTGACAGGAAATCCACCACTGCTGGATCTTAGTATCTTGGGGAGTATCTCATTTGTTGGATGTGCAAAAAGCAACACACGGTTTCTATCTCAACTACGAAAGCTGCATATGTTGCTGCATCAGCGTGCTGCTCACAGGTCATCTGGGTGCAACATCAATTGTTAGATTACGGTTTCGAATTTCGTGATACTCCCATCTTTTGTGATAATGATGCTGCAATTCAAATCTTAAAAATCAAGTATATTTTTCAAAAACAAAGCACATTCCCATCAAAATTCATTTTATCCAGGACTCATACAATGAAAAGTTAATCACCATGGAGCAAATTCACACATATAACAATGTGGCGGATTTGTTCACAAAACCATTAAGTCGGGCCTGGTTCGATGATCTTTTAGAAATTTTGAAAGTCATCCATTTCGATGATTAAAATGGTTATCTTTCCAAAATACAAAAAGTTTTTTTTTCTTCTTAGTTAAACAAAAAAATCAAAATTCCAAAAATAGAGCCCCTTGCTTATTTTATTTCAGTTAAAAAAATCAGAAAACTCCAAATATATTTTAAAAATTTGAAAAAATAAAAAATTGATTGCTGCAGCATACGGGAAGTTATAAGAATTTTCACTAGTGAGTAGGGTTGACTCATGTAAGGCCAGTACTGAAATGGTTAGTCTCTAGAGTGATGTGTTGATATCCTCAGTTCTCTTGACTACAAAATAAGTTTATATGTGATGCACTTGAAGATAACGTATGACCTCGGTAGGAAACATTACTTAGTGTTTGTACAACTATTATTTGACTGCTTGTGTGATGTCTCGATACACACTGTGTCCTAGGTCCGAAATCTTTTCTGAAAACCTCCGGCATTTACTTTGTTTTGTGCAAGCAAGTACCTGTGCTTGCCTTGCTATAAATAAAATAAATGCCAAAAGAGACCATATGCGTCCAAAAAGAGGCCAATGTGCACATCAAAAGAGACCATCTAGAGTCCAAAACCCAAAAAGCCTATGTCATCTGAAATCGTCAAGAAATCATTTGATCTGTATATATACCTATTTCTTTATAAAAGATCTATTCTTTCCTTTTCTCAATCCTGTCCCAGTCCAGATTTCAGACTTAGGGCAGACACTGTGAAATATGTCGTAGGGAAACCTACTTGCTTCATAGTGTGTGATGCCTATAACACTAGTATTTGATTGTGACTTGCTGTGTGTTCATAATAATACACCTAAAACATGATAAATTAATATCACAGGTGGTTATACAATAAGGTCAGAGGCATAAGGGTTTAAATGGATAAAAGTATTGGCAATTGCCCAGACCAGCTAAATTAATTCCGTGTTGATAAGTGTGGTTGGCTTGAGTCACAGTGATTTTATCCCGTAAGCAATTCTTATATAATCTGTGAATTTTTGTTGTCTTATTTTTATTCTTTAACTCTTTTATTTTATTTTTTGTTTTATTTTTTATTTTATTAAAATCTATAACCATTTTATGAGAAACAATTTTACCAAATTTTACAAATATGCAAAGACTAAAATCCTATATAAACAAAATTTGGATTTTCGGTTCTCAATGGGTTCTCGAATGGGCCCACCATAAACTTGGGACCCACATATAGAAAAAGGGAGTGTGTGTTCTCGGTCCATAAGTTCTCTAAAAACATTCAAAAATTCAAACACACACATACGATTCTCTCTCTCTCTCAAAAACCTTTCAGATTCGAAAACTTCCTTCATCGAGATCAAATCATGTAATTTATGGATGTGATATACGTGCATGGTTAGTCAAAATTGCAGGTATGATTGGTGATTGGTGTGGATAATGATCGGAAGTGGTGTTCGTAGAAGGAAGATGGTCGTCATAGGTGGTGGTTAACGGCGGAGAAGGATAGATGGTGACGGAGAGTGTTGATGGTCGTGGCCAGAGGTAGTTGGTGGTGGATGGTAGTTGATGGCGGTGATAATGACAGGAGTTCGATCGTAGGAGATGGTGTTGTTGATGGATGACAGTGTCTATGATGATGATGATGTGGTGTGTCTCGGTTTTCAAAAAACAACAAAGAGTTTCCGAAAACCCTTTCAAATTACAAAGGCCAATGGTTTCCGGCATTACAACAAGCAGATGGGTTTTCAAAAACCCAAATCAACCGGGTTTGCCAAAATCCAATAAACTTGTGGGTTCACAGTTTGACTAAGTCAAACCCGAGAACCCACCTTAAAACCGAAATCTCTCTTGTAATTTCCTTAGCCAACTGTGAACCCACCTTAATACCGTAATCTCTCTTGTAATTTCCAGAAACCCTAGTATAATTAGTTTGCGGTTATAGTTGAAACATAGAGTTCTCGGATTGTGAATCCGGAAACACCTTTCACATCCGAAAACCGACAAAGGGCTTTCGAATACTTTTGATCGTTAAATGGATTTTATGTTTAACTAATTGGCTTCAAATTATATCTTAAAGAGATTTGTTTTGATCAAGTTTACAGTCAAACTTTTGAACTGTCTAAGTTTAGATTTCTCACTTTTTCGGTTTTATGCAGAAATGGCTAAAAAGGCTCCACGAAGCGGATTTATTAGTGAACATAAGATTGCCGGATATCTTTAAGATCCCCCAGAGAAATAAAAAAGTCTATACAATCCAATGATCATGGGATTGAACTTATGCATAATTACACATGCAGTTAGAGAGAATTCTCCAGTTTACAAGTCATGGATTGAAGAACTTTGGGGTAATGCAAAAGTGAACAAGAGATGAGGAGTTCAAGTTATCGTCTCTACCATTCAAAACAAAGAAGTTATTATTTTAGAGAAAATAATTCGAGAAGTATTGTTGTTTGGACACCAACTAGAGAATCCAGTCACTTATCCAAATGATAAAGTTATTGAAGTACTGAGGAGGATGAGTTATGAAGGGGATTCTCCAGTTAAAGAAGCTTATGCACTGGAGATTTCTTGTGCATGTTTACTTAATGTGTATTGCTGGGAACAAAGGAGGATCGGACTCGATGAATAGGAAGCAAGCTTCAAGTGTTGTAGCATTAGTAATGGATTGGGACTACAATTACTCAACATATGTGTGTTGACGAATTGATGGGAAATCAGAAGGGAGTTAAGAAGAACTTGTTTATGATGTATCCACATTATATTTAAATGATATTGGATGCATAGTATAAGACTTTAGAGAGAATCATTGGAAGCTTTGATGCTAAGATGATGGGTCCTAAAGCATTAGGTCTTATTGGACAAGCCAGAACGAATGCCAGAGCTCAGTACAGAGGAAATTTTCCTCTAGAAAAGTTTGGACATTTTCCTGAAGTTGGTGAAGCAGAGAATGTGCAGGGAAGACATATAAATGCCATGGTAGCTGAAGACCATGATGTGCATATCATAGAACCTCCCTAAGATTCTAGGGAAGAGACCGAGATTGAAAAAGTTGATATTTCAGATGATAAGTTATATGCAGACTTGCATGTGAAGAGTTCTGTAGAAGTAGATAAAGCGTTGGAATAAGAATAACTACTTGAATTGGAACAACATGCTTCAGTGATAGAACAATCAAATGTTACTACTCCTGTTCTATCAACTGAGATGTTAGGTGTATTAGTCACTAAAATGACAGCTAATGTTGGAAATCCTCCTTCAACATTAGTTGTTCAACAACTTGAAGAAGATGAAGTGGAACCTGAGCCTAGAAGACCACTTAAAAGAAGAAGAAGATATCCCAGGCCAGGTGTCTTGATACGTAAACCTACAACCCCCCAAACTATTGAAGAAGCTATAGTTTATTTGCCCAAATCAATTGAATCAAGTGTTGTGGAAATTGAGAACAAAAGTCAGCCAGATGTTGTTAAACATTCTGTTGATAAATTGTGTGCTGAAAAGATTGTGGAAACTAAACCCCAGGTAACTGCTACTACAAGTTTACCCGAGTTTCAATTTTCATCTTATGTTCAAACAAAACCGGGAAACTTTAGTGGAGCAGTTGGAAGTCAAGAGGATGTATCTATGACTCACTCAAGAAATAACTCACTAACACTTAAAGATTTGGTTGATGAATTTGAAGATGTTGATGTGGTTGATTTGAAAAGGAGATTGATTGTGTTAGAACAAGAACAGATTCACAAAGACATCAAAATTATTAATCTTGAACAAATTATTAAGGATAAAGACAAGCAGATCAAAGAACTCCAAGTCAAGATAGGAAATGTTCTTTCCATTGTTACTGATTTGAAGCATAAGCTGGAAGATCGTTTAGGTTCAAAACTTGCAGAAAAGAACATTCATCAATCTAATCAAGGTGGAAGGAGTGTAGAATCTGAAGCTGCTGAAAATGTGGAGATTGACTTAGAAGCTGAGTTGGGAGTGATTTTGAAGATTCTAAAGCTCTTGCTAATGAAGGCCTAAGGCAATATTTTGACGGTGAGATAAGACCAAATAGAAGCAAAAAGAAGGTCAACCATCGTAAGAAGATTGTCCTGACTAATAAATCCAATGAATACTCTCTTAATTAAAATCAACCTGATAGATACATGGTGCAAACAGGTAAATATCGGTTTGATTTGTATGGTGATAGATCAGCTATAAAGAGCTGGATGTACAGTGAGGAGAATGACAAGTGGATTGGGAAAGTGGAGTATTACAAAAAGAGGTCAGACTTTGAAACCTGGACCAAGATTGATCTAAATGAGTTGGTGAAGGCTCCTTATCATGAAGAATATATCACAAATACGAGAAAGGGATTCTTACTTCACAAGTGGCTCACTGCTAATGCTAAAAATGATTTTAAAGATATGATGACAACTGAATCATGGGGGAGAACATATGGAAATGTGTATGATCATAACTCGGGAGAAAGAATTAAGACTGTTATGGGCCAGAAACTAGAAAAGAAAATACCATACCAACTGCAAAAGATTTACCTGATGATTCACTGACTGAATTTCCGTTCTGGGTATATGATCCTGTTACAGGAGATGCAGTTATTACTTGTGAAGATGCATAGTATCGTATAGTTAATCCTACTGATTTGATGAGGTTTGCAGAAAGAGACATTCAAGTGCTTGCAAAGAATAATACAAGCCTTTGACCAGTATGAAAAGTGTGCTAAATCATTTGCTGGAGCTATTGCTACTATTATCGGAATGAAGATGTGGGTAGGTTAGAAGAGTAGAGTGGAGACAAGATTGTTTGGAGACGTCATTGAAAATCCTTATTTGATAAGGAAGCCTTAGTCGAAGTTAAAGCATAAACCTAGGGGAGATTAGTGGGACTATGTTAGGTTTATGTTTAGTTAAGAAATTCTTAGTTTTGTATGGATTCCGAGAACACACGGTTCTCAGATATGTTTAGGTGTTCTCGGTTGTAAAAAAGTACACGGTTATGGGTTGGGCTATGGTTCCCGAAGGCATAGGCCATGTTGGCCCATTCAAGAACTATGTGGAGTATATAAGTTCATGTTATGGTTCATTGTAAAGGTTAGCGGTTTACATTATCAATCAAAACACTCTTTAGTATTAGACGATCCTTGAGAGATCGTATGCTAGGGAGTTTGACATTCAATAGTTCATATAACTGTTTCTTAATCGCTATCTAGTTTGTTTTCGCCATTCTAGATAGTTAAATGATATCGGGTTATTGATTTGGTACTTGCATGTGTCCTAAACATGCTTGGTAGAATACACATGCATTATGTGTGTGTGCGTGTGTGTGTGTGTATATATATATATATATATATATATATGGGAGAGTTCAATAGAAAACTTATAGTTATGGAGAGAACTAGAAAACTCCTACTTAAATTAAAAAATCATAACTCAAAATTTAAGTCAAAAACTAGAAACTTGGTTTGGTTTCTCTTTCCCACGTCAACCCCGTTCCGAAAAAAAATAAAAAAAATAAATGTGAATCCTAATACACATGCATAGTAAGTGTCTGGTTAAGCATTAAGGTTTAGTTTTTTGGTTTAGCTTAGCTTTTAGGGTTAGTTTTTTTGAGTTTAGCTTCTAAGGTTTAGGTTTTAGGGGTGGGTATGGTGGGTTTAGTTTTTTTTTTTTTTGGGGGGGGGGGGGGGTTAGGTTTTTTGGTAGGCGGTGGGTGGTGTGGGTTTAGGGTTTTCAGCTGGGGATGGACGGGTGGTTTATGTTTTTGGCTGAGCGGTTTAAGTTTTTGGGTGTGAGTGGGGTGGAATTCGGTTTTGGGTGGGGGTGGGGGTTTAGGTTTTTGGGTTATACTACACATATGTAGTAGCGTTTTTTTAGGTTTTTTTTTTTTTTTTCTGAACGAGGATGACGTGGGAAAGAGAAGATCTGAACTAATTTTCTAGTTTTTTACTTAAATTGTGAGTTATAATTTTTTTATTATTTGTTTTTGCATTTAATCAGGCGTTTTCTAGTTCTCTTAATTAAATGAGTTTTCTATTAAACCATCACATATATATACACACATCCTCAGGTCAACCAGCTTCATTGTATAATGAAAATGAACTTAAACTATCAAATTCATGATTTTGTTATAAAAAATATTTTTATCTACTCCTAAAATACAAGGAGTATCTCCTTTAGCTGGTTTGAGGGATAATGGGTTTGTAGCAGAGCATGTTGTGCGAAGGGCAGACACGAAGAAAGTGGAAAAGCATGCTAAAGCCTGCTAAGAGAACCGGCACGCCTTCGTCCCCCCTGGCTTTTGATACCTTTGGGTCTTTGGCACCGGAAGCTATCCGTTTTTTGACCAGCGTCCAATGGGTTATCCATATCAATGTTTCGACCCGGGGGGGGCAACATTGTTTTCAGTAGGGTTCGCCATACAAAAGGGAGTGGCGGCGCAGCTTGTTGCCCGCTGCCTGCTATTTTAATGTAATTTTCACTTTTATGGAATGAAATTATTATTAATAAAAAAATAATCTATATATATATATATAGGGGAAACTTAATTTGAGAACACCTATATTTCGTGCGAACCGCGAGAACGCCATCTAAAACCATTCAAATCAAAAATTTCTTTTTACACTTATCTTTATTACTAAAATGCAATCCCAAAAACACAATTTACGCGTAAAAATTTAAAAGTATACGAAAATAAATTGTTTTTACACATGTGTAAATTTACTGTTTGTACATGTGTAAACTGTTTCATTTACACATGTGTAAAAAGTTAATTTGAAAGTGTTTTTGCAAGAAAAGATGAATTATTTGGAAAGAAAATTCGTTTTTTAGTGTTGTATGTTGATTATAATTAGGTTTGTATTGAAAAAAAATAATTTTGATTGGTTTTCGCATTTGTTCTCACGGTTCTCGCGATATTTAGCGTTCTCAAGATAACCCTCCCCTATATATATATATATATTAAAGGGCTAAATCCTACATGACACTCATATAGTCATTCTCCCCCTTGAGAGTGCCATGTAGGATGTCATGTAGCATTGAGTGATTTTAGGAAAAAAAAAGAATTTAAAATCAAAATTGTATTTTTCTCTCTCATGTTTCCTCCCATAATTTTTAAACGTTAATATCTTTTATATAGGAGATTTTTTAAAGAAAAAAATTACACACAATTAACGAGCGTTTTATTATCTTTCCAACGAGTACCATAGTGTTATATAAAAAACGGACAAAAGAAATGACCATTTTTTTGTTGGGTTTTGTTCATACAGGAAAAAAACACAAAGTGTTCAGGTTATTCATTAATTATGTATAGGCAAGTTATTAATAATATTCGAAGCAGTAAATATGAATTCTATTTACAACAGGTGTTAACATTGAAGTTGTAAATTGTTTTAGGTTAGGTTTTAATATTAGAGTTATATTTTTTTTAAGGTTAGGCGTTAACATTGGAGATACATTGTTAATTGTTATAGGTTAAGTGCTACCCGAAGCTTTCCTGCATGTAACTGTAAAGCGTATCAGTTTATTTTATATGTAAAATTGATATGTCATATTAGATTTCTCAACCCGGGACGCTTGCGGGATAAAATCTAGTAACTATTATATTTCTTATTTTATTTCTTATCGATAAATACTGCTCCTGTTCTACTTTACAATAAAAAATTTAAACTAAGCCTTTGCTCATATTTGAAGCTAGGAACTCTCCTAGATATATGTGTATACCAAATGGGTTACGTCTAAGACCATGTGTATGGAGGGGGGAAATATAACACCCCCCTTTCTGATTGGTCCACGTTACAGCTGAGTCAGCATGGGGCGTTATGTCAAAATGGGGTGTAGTGGAAGGGGGAGAAAATGGGGCGCTATATATAAAAAAAAAACAAAACACAACAAACTGCTTCTTCTTCATCATCACGCCCACCTTTCACCTTCTTCTCATCACCACCACCACCACCTTCTTCTTCATCATCACCACCACCATACCCACCACCTCGTCGCCGCCTTCATCATCACCACCACCACCACCACCACCTTCATCATCATCACCCACCATTGTTCACCTTCTTCTTCTTCTTCATCATCGCCCACCACTGTTCACCTTCTTCATCATCACCCACCACCTCCGCCGCCGGCTTCATCACCACCACCTCATCTTCTTCATCGTATATCATCACCACCACCACCGCAGATCATCACCACCGCCACCCTCCTTCATCTTCTTCATCGTACATCATCACCACCACCATCACTATCGTCGATACACCACCTTCACCATCACTGTGAGAGAGAGAGAGAGACCAGAACAAGGGGTGACGTGGATGAATTTTATTGGTGGTTGATTGTGTGATGAAGCGTTATAAATATAACGCCAGGAGATGTTTTTGATCGTTGGCGCCATTGTGTACCGGTGTAGCCGGCGTTGTTTTGGTTTATAGCGCCGGGTAGCGCCTCCACTACACCCCGTCTAATGGTTAGATTTTGAATATGGATGTGGGATGGTTTCAGAATGAGTATTTGTATTACTAATTCTATATCCAATTGTAAAGTCTTGTTTCCCATATTTGTCGGGTACAATGGTTAATTTTTTTTAAAAAAAATTACCTGTTGAGGTTTTTAAACACATTTTTAATATTTTAATTTTTATTGGATTAGTTGATTAATTTATTACCTAAGGATAAAGGAAAATATTTATTAAAGAAAATGTTTATGGTATGTTTGTCAAAAAAAATGTATGTACGTTTCGGGTTATCATATCCCGTATCTCCTAGTACCATATTCATCTCATACTCGTAAACTTGTTTAAAACTAATCAGTGGCGAAGTTTGAACAAAATTTCGGGGGGGGGGGGGGGGGAGAGTTGTCCCAAAAGTCACGGGACCCTTAAATTAGGGGGAGACCCAATACGTATACAATTTTCAGGGAAAATACTAGTAAATTTACACTATAGAGCAAAAAACAGGGGGTGGCTGGAACACCCCCTGGCCTCTTCAGTCCTTCGCCTATGTTTGCCCTCATGTTTTCGGGTTCATTCGTCGAATCCAATTATAATAAGATATAATATCGAGAATCAAATTACAATACGATATAATAATATTATGATAGTCACTTATAAATACGATGTGTTTATAAATACAATGTATTTATAAGTGCGAAGTTCATAGCAAAACTCATAGTGTTTGGGAGTTTTAAATGGAGAAAAGTACCATGTGTGTTTTCTTTCTTTACTTGGTGTTTTCAAATCTTGTTATTGGTATGGCTGCCCCCGAAAAAGAATGTAAAAAATATGGTAATACTTTGTTCAAACCTATTTTCTTTAATTATGAATCATATATTAGTTAATTTTCTTACATATTTTGTTTGACAAGTATAGGTAATAATGAGTGTGGCTATTCTCTAAATCTTGCACCAGACCGTTGTGAAGAAAACGGATGTATAGAAGATTGCTTGCATATTGTGCCCGACGAGCAAAGACCAACATATTCATTTTGTCGTGGCAGTGTTTGTGTTTGTTGTGCCGTTGGACCAGGGTGTCCCAATATTTAACTAGCACCTAATAAAATATCTCCATTCAATATACAAATTATGTTATTACTGGGTTCCCAAATCAAGATAATTGTATAGCAGTCTCACCATATCATTTCAAAACATTTAATTAAGAGTTAATTTCATGCTTAGCCCAAATTAAATAGGAAGGGTATTAAGGTAAATTTATCTCTACACAAAATATAAAATTAATTATGCATTTATTAAATTTGGGGTGTTCTTGGGGTTTTGAAACAAACAAATAAAATGTGACCATATCGAATCAAACTTACTCATATAAAACAAAATACATCAACAAACAAAACATATACACCATTATAATATAACACATCAGAATTAGGTGCATTCATATAAAACAATATATGGTATACAAATATGATAAACATTGACATTCCAAAACATATGAGACAATGATCATATTTAATCAAACTTATTCATATAAAACACTATATGGTAAACAATACAGCAAACCTGATGTGCTTTCCTGAAACAGTTGTATTTTATATGAATAAAAAAACTTTACAGTGTTTTATAGAATAAAACACATCCACCAAGTTTAAACGTAATTTTTTATATGTGTATATATAGCAATATGATACTCATATTAAAGATAAAAAAACACTCGTTAATATGGTGTATTTTAAAAAAAATTAATTAAATATAAAATAGTTATTAGTATTTAAAAAAGATGGGTGGAAGTTACATGAGCCTTGCATGTGTTTTTTTTTTAATTTTGAACACACCAATTACTATTATACCATTGTTTAGTCAAATTAGTCAATCAAAATTATTATAATTATTACAATTTTGCCATTGATCAATTTTCACCTTCCATTTATAGATCTAATGGCCAAACACAATCTTACCCTTCTCACAAAAAACACCATTTGTACACATGAACCCTACCCTATATATATATATATATATATATATATATAGTTAAGAGTTCAAATAAGAAAAAAAATATTTGGTAAGAAGAAAAAAAACAATTTTAATCAATAGGAATCTTTGAAGTTATATTTATAGTTATCCTTGAACTATGTAATCGGTTTGCGAGTTATCCTTGAAGTTATATTTATAGTTTTGATTATACAAATCCATAATTATTTTGTCATCACATAACGTTAACAAGTATTAGTCTAGCATGCTTTAGACTCCAATACTCTAGCATGTGAACAGAAGATGCATCATTCTGATTCTTCACAGCCTAAAGAGACAACGCACTATCTCTTTCCAACATTCACGTTTTAGTTAGACACGATAATTAGAATTTGTTTTACCATTCCAAAACCTATGTTTTAGGAATGTCTCAAAACCATAGTTAATTCCATCCATTAGGATCAAAACTCATTTGCCTTTAATCTCCAAGGCTTCACCATTGACTCTTAAGAACTTAAACATAAGTCTTAATATAAGTCACTTTGATGAATATATTCATCATCAACAAGATGAACAATACTAGTATAAAATCACTAAAGTCTTGAGATAAAGTCAATTAGATTGACACTCAATGACATAACATTCACATATGCGTCTAAAGTGATATATACATTTCCATGTTTGTTTTGTTAAAACCATGTATTGGGGAAGTCTCCCAAAACTAAGGACAAATCATCCACATTGGTCAAACAACATTGATGGTTGTAGAAACATCTACACATCCATCACTATTATAAATGTCTTACAATAAATTCAGCAAAATTTATTAAAGAATTCACAATATTAACATATATATCTTTCATATGTTATATACATCGAAAATTCACATTTGTGTATTTTCATGTTGATGCTCTCAACATTGGATGACATATCTTGTTTTCGTGTATTTAATCTCAATACACTTTCCACGTTCGTCATGATTCGCCCATCATGTTATTGTACATTTGATGTTTGATATGTGATTTATTGCATAAGTCATGATCACAACCCGCTCATTGTGTTCTTGCAAGACACTCCTTGCATAGGCCGTTAGAATAAATATTCTTATTAAATTCGTCGAAGGTAAATCGTGGAAGAATAAAATACCATCGTTTAATTTCCTTTTTATATTTATCGTTTATTATATTTTAAATCACTTGATTATTAAAAAAAATATAAACGATAATCCAAAATATATATATAATACATAACACATGTATTTTAACGGATTCATAAGGATATATAAACATCAAATCTCAAAGTGTTATTCTCTTCAACACTTTATCGTTTGACGAAATAATCTCACTTATATCTTCTTGTGGCATGTTTTGAGGTACTCCCTCAATGAGACAAATTGTCCAAGAACAACATCAAGTTGTTTTCACTTTAAATAGTCTCCCAAGACTATTATATGGTTCAATATATGATACTTCTCATACGAGTATCGAACCAATTGCAAAATCATGTTTTATTCGTTCAAAACATTTCTCGTTTTTGCATCTGTTTTAAAATTAAACTATATTTGTTTATGCTTTGATTTCAAATCAAGATCATAAATTCAAAAATAGTTTTATTATTTAAAACCACATCTAACTCGCTCGTTAGACAATAAAATGGTTAGAAATCACCTTATTTAGTTTATAATAGTTAACCCGATTCTAACTCGCTCTTTAGAAAATAAACGATTATAATCGTGTATATGGTTTTTATGATAAATCTTTTCTAATTCGTTCATTAGAAACTATACGTGTACCAAATATTAAAAAGGAATATTTGGTTTCAATAACTAGCCATTTCTAACATACTTGTTAGAATACAAACGGTTACGCTCATCGTTATATGGTGTTTTTGTTATATAACTAAACCGTTTTTAACACGCTCGTTAGAAATAAACGATTACCAAAATCGTTTCAAAACTTATTGGTTTATATATATACAACCATTTCTAACACGTCCGTTAGAAACAAACAATGACAAGACCGTTTAAAATTTATTGGCTTATATATAAATATAATAAGCCGTTTCTAACACGCTCGTTAAAAAATTAAGCGTCTAGCTTGTTCGTTTTTTTACAAAAGCATCAATTTCTAACACACTCGTTAGAAAAAAAAATATAAGTTCAAAATATTTATGATTGTGTAAATAACCATTTCTAATACGCTCATTAGATATGTTTTATGACACGTTATTCTTTCAACGCCGTCGATTCTAACACGCTCGTTAGAAACATGTTTCATAACTTGTTATTTACATAACTAATTTCTAATACGCCCATTAAAAATATGAATGTTCTCAATATTTTGAAAATAATTAAATTTTACTAAAATAATTACTTTCTAACACGCCCGTTAGAAAATACGCATGTTTTAAACCTTATAAAAAAAAATATTTTCCAACTCGGTCGTTAGGAAATATAAAGGTTTAAAATTATCATTTTAGAATTATAGGAATTTCAAACACGCTCGTTAGAAAAAAAAAAATATTTCTATACATTTGATAACAATCATTATTTCTCCAAATAATGATTTCTAACATGCTCGTTAGATCGAAAAACGTACACCAAGCGTTTCTATATGGGTTGCCGAAATATGTTCTAATACGCTCATTAGAAAATATTTCACTAAGATTAATCCCTAACACGCTCGTTAGAAATAACCTCTTGCAAATATTTTTCATGGATTGACAAATAATACGTCTTTTCTAATACGCTCATTAGAAAATTAGTATTTGAAAATGTCTAAATACATGTTAATCTATACTATCTTATAAATCATTTCAGAAGGACCTCTTAATTTTTAAGTAATACAATTATAAATGCTTAAAGTACAACACGTTCATTGATTTCCTTATTTTCTCAATATGACATTTTGACAAACCTGATGCTTAGGTTAATCATAATTTTTATTTCCGATCTTTATGTTGATCACATATAAATATCAGTAAAGACATAGCATTTTATTTAAAACATGAATTAACATACACATTATGTCATATTTTATCTGTATAATTCATAAGCTGCAAAAATCAACAGTTGAGTAGTAAAAGTTAGTAAATTTTCAATTTACCTTCAAGGGATGCGTAGCAAATTAACAATTTTGATTGACAATTTCGAATGAACTAAGTCGCTAACTACAACACCTTAGATTTTGATTTTGATTTTGATTTTAATTGTAAAAAGAATTAGAGCAAGAATGCAACAGAAGATAGTTGGACTTTGATGATCGTGATTTTACGATTCAAGTGTACGACCTTTCATCGTTACTACACGATTCGATTTGATTTCCATTCCTCACTTTCCCGCTTTCATTTTTAACCTAACCGTGTTGCCTCCTTTTGGAACGAGCTATGATTCAATACTACATAAACAAGTTCGATACAAATATAAAATAACATCATAGAATGGGGCCAAAAAAAGATGAGGCACTAAGCCCATGCTTTAGTAGACTTATACTTTGGCCAAAGTTTAGTTTTGGTTATTAACAAAATTAACTTAAGCGGGCTGAAAACCGACAATCTAATCAAATAAACCCAACCAATTAACTGATCGGTTAATAAGATTATTTAACCATTGACTTTGGTTTTTGTTGAGGCTAATAACTGAATTGAACCGAATCATGCATACCCGTAAAAGTAGCCATGTTCCCAGCCGCATCGCGCGGGCACACTACTAGTATTTGTTAATACTTCGGATTATCTAAACCCGACACAAAACCCATGAAACCAAAAACTTGAATCAAAACTTTTCTTTGTAAACACGGTATTTCGTATTAAAGATTGTACTCCAATCATACATATTAATCCGATATGTAATACAAATATATTTCCAAAAAAAATATTTTTAAGATTTTAACAAAAATCCCAATTAATATTTTTATACTTTCGTGAACCCCAAAAATCCTTTAATAAGAAGGTTTTTAGATTGTATCGACAATCTACACGAAAGTCTGTTTTAAGATTGTAGGAAATAGGGTTCACAATTTTATTAAAATAATAATAAAAATAAATATATAACGATACTCTCGTTATTGGTAGGAAATATAAGAATACAATACCGTATACAAAAGTAAATATAATTGAAATAAGTACAAAAACAAAATGTACCGAATCTTGATTCAAGCACTTCAACCGCATCATCTTCTACTAATCGTCTCTGCAAGAATATGAAGAACCAAATGTTGATGATTTTGGTTGAGGCACGCGTTAGACACGCTTCCCTTAAAACAGATTCCGCGCTCCTCTCAGACGGTCTGTCTCCCAGGGTACAACAACCGGAACAGTAGTCGTACTGCCGGAGATGGTCTCGAGCCCGAGAGAGCATCGGATATTAAGTGTGTTCATGAAAAAGAAAGTTATCATTTTTGAGAGAGTCTTGCTCTCGTAATATGGAACAAACAATTTTTGTGAATCAACTAAAGAGTTTATCTAGAACCCTTCTTATATATATGATCTGATCGTTCATATCAACATATATGTTCACAAGAAAGTGAATCATTATTGCCTTTAATTATTGTAATTAACAAGATTATTAATCCTGTAATAAATAACAATGAATTGCAATAACATGGATTTATGTGGCTGACCGTAACTCTCATATCCTATTCATGACGAGTTGAAACAGTCGGTTTGACCAAGTCAACTGACGTAGACTGACTTGAAACAGCAGCTCTGCGCGTTTGGAACCTGCTGCGCGGACCAGGGCGCTACCTGGTCATGCGTGCGCTTCAGATCGGAACGCAACCTTGTAACGCCACGTCATCCACCAGTGTTATATGGAACCCGCCATGCGCACCCCACATCATCCGAGGACCGCCAAGCTCAGTACCCAAGCGCCACTCGTTGTTACGGTTTACATCAAGGCGGAGACCAGGACGCTACCTGGTCTTCCGCCATGTATCAGACCATGCGCACAAGGTCAACAATACAAAAGCGGCTCTCAAGCGGTTCGCGGCGATGCCAAGTGCAAAGTGCGCAATCAAAGCGCCAAGTTGTGCCCATTGCCCACGCCACGCGCGTGTGCGAGTGCGAGTTAAGGATGCTTCGCACCCTTTAGGGTCCCCACTAGTGTTTGGCTCAAGCTAAACAATATACAAGGAGTGCTCCTCCTTATAAACCACTTCATGTTTTGTCACCCCACCAATGTGGGACAACACTTAATCCATTCTCATCTTTGGTTGTTCCAATATACAACTTTCAAGCTTCGATACCTCATTCATCTTAGCTCTATTTTGGACGTGGTTTGGTTCGTTGTGATACTCTCACAATATAGTACACAAACCCGGAAATAATTATTTATATATCACATATATAAATACATTTATTTGAGTCCAAAATTAGTGAAAATTCATTTTCACTACTCATTACCGCTGTTATTAGAATACAATATATTGCCCTTGTTGATTTTTTTACCACTGGCTTGCGAGTTATCTTCTTGAGAAACCATCTCTGACAGGGATGAGCGCCTCATCAAGATTTGTCGATACACTACACACAAAACCCTTATTTTATATTTAGTTACAAAAATGTAAGTATATATTGTGAATCCAAGATTTGTGCAGGTCAAGCCATCTATAGTAGAAAGGGGAAATGAAATTAAATAATCCTAATTTTGGGGTATTGGAAGACAATAATCCCAAATTGAAAGTTGTAAGGCAATTAGTTTTCTGGCTAAAAATGTAATTTTTAAAAGATCAAGGACCATTTCTGCCCATTAGTCAAACTTTTTAAACAAACCCAACTCTTTCTTCGGTGACCGGTGCTCTCCTTCGGTGACCACCCCTCCTTCTCAGGCGACCACTCCCCTTCTCCGGCGACCACCCCTCCTAATCCAAATGGAACAACAATCTTTGATCCACAATAATTTTGATTTCAGATCCATATTTATATAAAAAAACAAAACCCAATACGAAAAAAATTAATATTTGTTTCAGTTCTTCTCTTTTTCCGAAACAGTGCATGAAAAAATCTTAATCTTGATGTGTTTTAATGCGTTTGTTTGTATAACCAAGTCTGATTTATAAAATAATCATTCGGATTGATGTTTGAATCCTTAAAACTTGTTTTTGGTTTAAAGAAAATTTGGCGGGAAAATTCTTGTGATGAACAAGAACAGAGTATCACGAATTGATCTTGATTTTCAGTTGGATTAAGATTTTGGTATTCGATTGTGATAATAAATAAAGGGCAGTGATAGTTATAACCGGTTAATCACGTTTTAATCGATTCTTTGTTAATTTCGGTATATCGCCGGAAAAAGGTTTTGGTTAGAATTCTTCAATCCGGTTTTGTTCCTTCTCTTGTAACGGTTATACTTTTGTATTGATCTTATCCTAATCCTGGTTGGCCAATAAACGTCCTATGATTCGGTATATGTTCGTTTTAATTCGTCTCTGTTTTCTGAATAAAAACAGGGGATCGCCTTTGGTCAAAAGTCAAGGGAGAGGTGGTCGCCGGAGATGGAGGGGTGGTCGCCAGAGAAGGAGGGGTGGTCACCGGAGAAGGAGAGGTGGTCGGTGGAGGTGGAGGGGTGGTCGCCGGAAGAGAGCACCGGTCACCGGAGAAGGAGATAGGTTTGATTAAAAAGTTTGACTAATGGGCAGAAATGGTCCTAGATCTTTTAAAAAGTTACATTTTTAGCAAGAAAACTAACTGTGTCTATTAAAGACTAAGGGGCTGTTTGGTGCAGTGCTGAACCAGTAAGAGGTCTGAATGGGTAAGAGGCTCTGAACCAGTAAGCACTGAACCATTAAGAGCTGTTTGGTTGTATCTCTGAATGAATGTGCAGAATGACTATTTTACCCCTCTGAACTATTATGTGCTGAATGAAATGTATCTGTTTGGCCAGAGCTCTGAATAATGTACAGATTGATGAAAAATTGTAAAAGGAAAATACAAAACGTCATAGAAAATCCAAATTACACATAAATCCTTCAAATTCCATGGAAACATACGAAAATTCAAATACAAAATAACACAACATATGAAATCCAAATACAAATAACACAACTCTGCATACAATTAATTTGAATTATTTGAAAGCAACTGATTAGCAATCTGGTTACGTAAAGAATTCATATAGTCAATACCTTGTGAACCCCACTCTATGTCTTGAACTACCAGGCCATCATTTTCCCCATTTTGCATTTCATGAAACATCGTGTTCTCATCATAGTCCATAAATAACTGATCATAAATATTGCATTTCCTTATAAAATTATGGATGGCGAAACAAGCAATCACTATGTCTCTTTGTATTGGAAAAGAAAAGGGAGCCATTTGCTTTAGGATTGGGAATCTCGCCTTTAGAACACCATATGCACGATTGAATCTTTCTTCCTTAGTTAACGCACGTTGTCGTCGAAAATCGGCTAACCAATACCTCGTACCACGCTAGGGAGTCAATTATCCAATATTTCAATTATAACAACTAATAACAATCAACATACAACATAGCGAAAACATGTATCTTTTTTCATAACCAATTATCCAACATAGAACAACCCGTAATATGTATCAATAAACAACATAGATCGACTAATAACAATCAACATACAACATAGCGAAAACATGTATCTTTTTTCATAACCAATTATCCAACATAGAACAACCCGTAATATGTATCAATAAACAACATAGATCGACTAATAACAATCAACATACAACATAGCCAAAACATGCATCTTTTTTCATACCAATTATCCAACATAGAACAACCCATTTCTAAAAACACAAACCAATTCAAATAATAAACAAAATTTCACAACACCATAAAACAAATTTCACAAAAAATAATAAACAAACTCAGAAAAAAAAAAAATAAAAAAAAACCTAACAGATCGATAATAAACAAATTTAGAAAAGAAAAATAATAAACAATTTCACAACACCATAAACAAATTTCACAAAAAATAAACAAAATCAGAAACTTTTTAATAGAAAAAAAAAATAGATCGATTAAAAAAACTTGTTGTAAGTTTTAATAAACAACATCCCACAACACCATAAACTTTTTAATAAACAATATCCAACAACATCTTACAAACTAATAGATCGATTAACCTGAATATATGTTTAATAGAAAAAAAAAAACTAACCTCTACCGATGGTCTGTGGTGACGCGAGCCGAGGGAGGAAAGAAGGAACGACGCTGCGACTGAGGAAGGAGGCGGAGGGTGGGGCGGCGCTGCAGCTGAGGGAGGAGGAGGGCGGCGGCCGGCGGAGGTGGTGAGGAGAGGGGTGGGGGCAGAGGTTTGGGTGATGAGAGGTGAAAGGGTGTGGGTAGGGTTTCTTTTGGATACAAGAATGGAAGGGGTAGCTGTGTCTATTTTTCTTTCAGCATATTGCTATGTCTGTATGATACAGACTGAAGGGTTCTCATTAAGAGGTTGGTATTTTGCCAACCAAACAAGTAAACCTCTGTCCGAATAAGAGGGGAGCCTCTTAATGAATCATTAAGAGGGTAAACAAACAGCCCCTAACCCTAGTTAGTTTTGGTTCAATGGAATAAAATACAAGACAAGTTGGGACTGTTGCCTTACAAATTTCAAGTTGGAATTATTACCTTCCAACACCCCTAAGTTGGGATTATTTAATTTTAGAAATAACATAATTTGTTTTAGTTTTCTTTATGAGTGAATTTATCTACCATTACATTTAGTTCATTCGATTCGTTTTCCATTCAGGAGGGTTAACACAACCTCCGCCACCATTATCCTCCACTACGACAACTATTTGTATAGAGAGAGAAGGGGTGGTGGTGGTTCGTAGAGAGCAGGAGAAGGGTGAGAGAGAGAGAGAGAGAGACAGAGAGAGAGAGAGACTTATAGGGGAAAGTGAATAGTTCCACGTCTCTATCTATTTCTCTCTCAGATGCGGTGAGATAACAGGGGACACACACGTATTCTGGGCAGGTGGAACATAAATAAAAGACCCCAGCTATTAATATAATAATAATAAAAATAGTGTTCAAATAAGAAGCTCTATTAATAGTATATAATGATAAATAAATTTCAGATCTTAATTGATATCAGTTAAACTTTATGGGTAAGATATTTACTTCTATAAACTTATAAGTTTACTTTTTTTACATATTAATTTTTTTTTCGTGATCAAGTTTATATAACTATTGACATAACAATATATATCGTGAAAGATTTTCATTTGCATCGAGATAAGACACGTATTGATAGTTTATTGGTATGTGTCACAATTTTGTTTTCCGGATTTTATCTTTTGGTTGCTATACTGGGTGCTAGTGCTGTACTAAAACCGTGATGAACCGAACTAAACTCGGTCGAAGGCCCGCTTCAATGGTTGAAGAAATTATACTGATTATATAAATGCATCTTATTAAAAAAAAAGAAGAAGACGAAAAGAAGAAGCATATTTTAGGGCGTCGAAACTTACACTATTTCATTTTATACGGTCTCAAATTTCCAAATTTCAATGTGAAATGAACATAATTAAAGTAATCTATTAAAAATGTAAACGTTACTTATTAGGGCGAGGGTCTAGCTGGATTTTTTACTTTATCTATTGCTTAACCATCTTTCTTTTGTGTATTTTTAACAATTGTTGATATAGATGTATGAAAGGTGTATCACTTTAATAACATGTACAAAACGTGTACGGGTATGTATGTAATTGTTCTTATTTTTATAAAATAAAAAGTACATATTGTTTTTTATGTTCCTTAGGAGTTTAAATATAAACAATCTCAGGATGAGTGACGAGTCACCTACGGGGTCACTATGCTTCCATGGTATGTGTAAGGTACGATGGATTTTGCAGACCTCGCAATGTAAATGACGGACTTTTACTGTATGTTAAAGGGATGTTTTCTTCAATACGTAAAACGTGTTTAAATGGTTGATGGCATGTGCATTTACGATGGGGTTTGCCGAACCTGGACCTTGTTCAAACTCCAAGCGTATAATGTTAAGTCCGAGACGCATTGAACCAGTTAAGATTCTGGCTAAAGTGAGAGAGTCATGCATAGACGGGGAAGAATATAATGGGATTAGAAGCCACATGGATGTACGTCTCTTGTTAAACATTCTTTCTTTTTAGTATTTGTAACAATTGTTGACATAGATGTACGAAAGGTGCCGTTCTAAAATAATGTACAATACATGCGTGCATATATATAATTCTTTGTTGTTAAAAATAAAAAAAAGTACACATTTTTTTTGGTCCAAAGGATTTTATAATTTAGAAAGACGATGGGTATATGAGTCTCCACTATTGCAGTTTGAAGGACCTTGTCACAATTGTGCACAGAGATGTCGAATGTGACACTAGAGTTTGGAAATATTTTTATAATGAAAGTTTAATTGTAGTTAAACGTATGTTGTTGTATACATTTGAGAAATTACCTTGGATTTTTATAAGTAGACTTCATGTTCTTTTGAGGTTAAATATCTTGAACCTTAATTTCTATATTTGCCAAGATTACTAGATTAATTTACTACAATTTTAACTTGTTTCCTACAAAATCATTTCGAATTAATATAACCGACGATGTTTTATAATTATTTTGACTTATAAATAGCAACCCGATGCCTTCTGACCATCTTGAAATTAAGGTTAATCCCCGTCGATATCGATTCAGTCTAGTGATGTATACATATGAGAAGTTTTTCTATAAACTATATAAGTTATTTGTTTAACTAATCAAACTTAAGGCCATTAATAACTTAATTAGCCTCTACAACTATTGAATCAAGTGAAATAAACTTTTATAAATTCTAAGTGCAAAAAGGAAACGTATGGAATTCATTGATCTTAAGATATAAAAAAAGTATGCAATGTATTTCTTCGGTAGAAAGGAACTAAAAATTCGAAAAGACAATACTCTTTGTTGATGTGATAATGACGTCTTTTATCAAGTGTTTTTATTTCCTTTCTAACTCTCTTCTACGTATCCTGTGGTTTATATAATTAAGTACATTAACCCCATATACGTTCTATATCTCTCCAACTAATTTCACATTCCTCTTGTCAACTTTCACTGCCAAAAATAAGATGTCCAACACCACCAGCCAGAAAACTGCTACAATGGTAACATGATACTCTTCACTCTAATAACATTTTTTTTTACATTATGTATTATTTGTAGTCTAAATTTTGATTTTTACAAAGGCATATACATTTTTTTTTCTTCTTTTAAAATAAAATTTAGAGATACTTAAAAATGTAAACTTTCTTTTAGATGCCAAATGTCACCGATCGGCCGAAAAAAAGGCGCCAATGTTAACTTGATATTCTTCCTTTTTTTTTCTTTCCTTTTTTTACTCTAACTACTAATCTTTGAGAGGCTCGGAATGAACGGCTCTTTTCCCAAAAGCGTTTAAATGTCTCGGAGATAGTGGCGGAAGTAAAGTCTATTGGTTTTTTATGGTTTAAAAATAGGCATAAATGTAAACATGTAGATTGGAAAAGTTGGTGTCGATTTGTATTGATGTAAGGGTTTTTGGGGCCTAGGTGTTTCTGTCTCTTCTCGTGACAGGAATGTTCTAGGTGCTCGGTTTTTGTTGGCGTGAATGATATTAATCTTTCAAAAAAAAGTTACATAAAAGTTTCTCCCTTGACGTAACAAGAATTTTGATCTATTGGTTTTTTACTTAACAATTTTCATATGTGAGCATTTAGCTTTTTATTTATTTATTTATTTATTTTGTTTCAGGGAATTGAAGTCTCGAATGAGCATGCAACTACCAACAAAAAGGGCATATACAAAATATTGCTGTTAGCTGCGTTGATTATCTTCATTCTACTTGTGATTATTTTCATTAGCTACATTTATGTAGCTACGGATTTCCTGGAAACGGAACACCCTGATGTTAATATGGTCGATATACAAAATATATCGGTTAATGCTTATGAAAAGGAGCACTTTTCGCTTGAACCCAGAGTGGGGATTCAAGTACATTTCACTGTACCCAGTACCCTAAAGGTTCATCCAGAAGTTGCAACTTTTGTACTTACTACAACTATAAACAACCACACTCTAAGTGCGACTTCGACATGCAAATACAATGTGTCGAACTTTGATCAAGTTATATGGTTGAACTACCTACTGACGGCTCCGGAAAAAAAGCTACAAGATCAAACCATGTTATGGATGCGGCTGAGCGGGGACTTCAACATGCTTGTCATGTTAGCTCGGTTCCCAGCATTTCCCAAAACTCATCGAGATCTACGTTTTGTTTGTGATTTTGGGTTTAAAGTTGTCCATCTTCAAAAGATATATTATAAAAAGTGTCATGTAATTTGAAAAACTATGCCTACGTGTGATCTCAGGCTGTAATACAAAGCCGTATAAATAAGGGTGGAGATATTTGACAATGCTTGTGAAGATATTAGAACACCCCATCAATAAAGAATTGGTTCTTATGTAATCATTTGTGGTTTTGAGGTGGACCCCTGTTGAATCAACTGCTATGAAAAGACTGTCTAATATTAAAATCTCATATGAAAAGACTATCATTTGTTAATAAGTTTTCTTACTTTTCGTTATTTCTTTTAATGGCCGGTTAATTTTTGGGTTAAATTCAGGCATGCATTTGATTATAAAAACGATGCTCTATCTTATTTATTTTGTGTTCAATTCAATGAAAAACTAAACCCTGAATGTAATTAACAACTATTCCTACAATGTAAAATCAATTAGGGTATTAGCTTAGTTTGTTGTGTTAGTTGATACCAGATCTAACATTTTTATATTTAGCTCCAACAAGTTTAAATATTTACTTCAAGAACTGTTACAAGTAGAAGGGTATTATGGGTAATATTGTAATAAAGAAGGACTGATATTGTAATATGTTGATAGTTTGAATGGTTGTTACAGGTAGTTAAAATGGTGGGAATAGTAGTTAGTTGAATTGTGTATAAATACCTAATCAATGTGATAATAAAGCTAGCTATGATTTGATCCCTATTCTTCTCTTTTGATTCTCTATCATTTCTTAGCTAACAATTTGGTATCAGAGCTGTCGGTTCTCGGCCTCAGATCACCACCACCACCATAACTAACCACCACCAACCACCTTTAACCACCATAACTAACTGTCACAATGACCAGAAACCACCATAACCAACGTCCTACACTGCAATTAATCATCATAATCCATCGTTCTCGTCCTAAAAACATCTATATTCTTTGATTAATCATCTCTGTTCTTGAAGGATTCAATCAAGCCATCTTCCATTTCCATTTCAGCGAATAATCCCCTGTTTCAATTGGTTACTCTGTTTCTTTTGTTTCTTGATTTGATCAATCATTGATCAGA
Organism: Ambrosia x helenae; assembly: GCA_030844895.1. NCBI lineage: Eukaryota > Viridiplantae > Streptophyta > Magnoliopsida > Asterales > Asteraceae > Ambrosia > Ambrosia x helenae. The sequence goes on along the minus strand of JAUTDX010007459.1, from coordinate 8,549 downwards.
TCACTCCATTGAATTGGTCATTTGGATCATTCAATTCCATAGATTGATCAATTTGTGATTTGTCTATTCCTATTCAACAATGTCAACTCGAAATCAGTTGTTAGAACAAAATCTTCAAGAACATGATTCCTCAATAGAGGGATTAAAGAATAATATGACGGCCATGAAAGATCAGATTGAAGCTCAAGTATCTGAAATCTTGAAAACTATTCAAAATATGTCTCATACTCAAACTCATGGTACCAGTCAATTTGGTTCTGGTACAATGGAACCTTATAACAGTCACACTAATCATCTCACAAAGATTGATTTTCCCATGTTTAATGGAGAAAATGTGGAGGGATGGCTGTGTAAGGTAGAACATTTCTTTGCTATAGATGGTACCCCTGAACATGTAAAGGTGAAGTTGGCCATTGTTCACATGGATGATAATGCCCTGTTATGGCATCAGTCTTTTGTGAAATCAAGAGGGGGTAGTATTGAAGGAATGTTATGGGGGGAATACCAAAGTTTTGTGACTGCATGGTTTGGCAGTATGATTAATCAAGATGCCATGGGGGCTCTTGCTACTATCAGACAAACTGGCACATTGAAAGATTTGTGTCAAGAGTTTGATCTAGAATTAACCAAGGTGTCCATTCCAGATGAATATGCCGTGAGTTTGTTTTTGAGGGCTGTCAAGCCTGAAATTGGGTATCGAGTAAGATTGTTGAGACCCAAGAACCTACCTGAGGCTTATCTGTTAGCCAGATATCAGGATGGGAACTTAACTGCCACCAATACAGGTTGGAATAGGAGCACTTAGAGTTCTTATGCTTCTACAACCCCTACCACACCTACTTCTAACACAACTAACCTTTTCTTGTTACCCAAACCTACACTTAATCCTAAACCCTTAAATTCAAAAAGATGGACACTGTCCCATAAAGAAATTGAAGAAAAGAGATCCGAGGGGGAGTGTTTTGGATGCCATGAGAAGTATTCACCTGGGCATGTTTGTAAAAATAAACAACTGTTCTCCATTGAGTTAATAGGAGAGGAGACTAATGAAGAGATACCACAAGATCAACTGGAAGATTTAACAGAACCATGCAGCAACATATGCAGGTGCAAGAACCCAAGATTTCCTTTAATGCAATGATGGGGGTCCCTTCTTTTTCAAACATGAGAGTCAAGTGGTCCATTGGTACAAAAATTTTGCAGATCTTGACTGACTCAGGGTCCACACACAACTTCTTGGTTGAAAAGTTGGCCACTAGGATGAGATGTCCCTTAAAGTCCATTTCAGCAGTTAAAGTCCCAGTAGCAGATGGAACAAAGGTTACTTGCACTAAGATGTGTCCTGATTTTCAATGGATGATACAAGGTATATGGTTTAAAACTGATGTCATTATTATTCCTTTAACAAATTATGGCATGGTCTTAGGGGTTCAATGGCTGCAAACCCTTAATGACATTGTCGGGAATTTTAAAGAAATGACTATGAAGTTTAAAGTTGATCAAAAATGGATTGAATTGAAAGGCATAGAAAATAATGACATAACCCTTTGTTCTGCTGAAAAAATGGAATCAATGATAGAAAAGGGTCAAGTGATAATTGAGGGACATACGTTTAGTTTACAAGCTGTTAATGAGAGTTCATTTCAGCATGAAAGTAATATAAAAAATGAGAAACCTAATGAAGTTTTAACTAAGTTCTTAACAACATATGAAGATGTGTTTGCTATTCCAACAACTTTACCCTCTAAGAGACCATGTGATCATAGAATTGTACTAAAAGATGAGACCATTACCATTAACCAAAAAGCCTACTGCTGCCCAAAAAAATATTCTGGAAAAAATGACCAAAGAACTGTAAGAAACTGGAGTGGTTAGGGACAATCAAAGCTCCTTTGCCTCACCAATTGTGTTAGTCAAGAAAAAAGATGGGTCATGGAGGTTTTGTGTGGATTACAGACAGTTGAATGTTGCTACTGTTAAGAATAGGTTTCCTATACCTTTGATTGAGGAGTTATTAGATGAATTGGGGGGTGCTAGTGTGTTCTCTAAGCTGGATTTAAGGGCAGGGTGCTATCAAATTAGAATGGATGAAAGGGATGTGTCTAAGACAACATTTAGAACACATCCGGGGCTGTTTGAGTTTGTTGTCATGCCTTTTGGCTTAACAAACGCCCCTGCTACCTTTCAGTCCCTCATGAACTCCATTTTCAAAGACTTATTAAGGAAAACTACCTTAGTTTTCTTTGATGGCATTTTGGTTTATAGTCCTGATATGAACCAACATGTACATGATTTGGAACAAGTTTTGGAACTGTTGATAGCCAATTCACTGATGGCAAAGAGGTCAAAATGCTCCTTTGGTGGGTCATCAGTGGAATATCTAGGCCATGTTATATCAGGTAAGGGAGTACAGACAGACCCCAATAAAATTGCAGCTATAAAGCAGTGGCCTCTACCTAAAGACCTCAAACAGTTAAGAGGTTTCTTAGGATAAGCAGGCTGTTATATGAGGTTTATAAAGTCTTTTGGGGTAATGGAAAGACCTTTGACAAATCTGTTGAAGAAGGATGAATTTAAATGGAATGAAGGGGCAGAACAATCATTTTACCAGTTGAAAGAAGCCTTAACTACTGCTCTAGTATTGGCTCTCCCTGATTTGTCTAAGGAATTTGTGGTTGAGACAGATGCATCTTCCAAAGGTTTAGGGGCAATCCTTATGCAAGAAGGACACCCTTTGGCTTTCATTAGCAAATCATTATCAGTCAGACAGCAGTCATTATCTGTGTACGAAAAAGAGCTTTTGGCAATCTTAATCACTACTACATAAGTGATTTGTTGGTGCTATGGGTTTTTATTTATTGATGGAGGTATAAATTTTACCGCACTTATAAAACAAATGTGATTTAAAGATGGTGTTGATTTTATTTGTTGGTGCTTCAAGTGTATCACCCATTTAATAATGGTGTTGGTTGTTTTTGATGGTGCTGTGCTACTGGGATGGAGGGAAATTTGGGATGGAGGGAAACTTGGTGGAAGGACGGAGGGAAATTTGGTTTAAAAGAAAATTGTTGTCCATGTAGATCAAGCATTTGTTTTTATTATTATTTTTATAAATTCTTTTTGTGACTAACGGTTGTTTGGTTGGAAATATCATAATCTTTTTAAAAGATATTAAATTTAGAAAATGTGGTCTCAAATCGGTTGTAAAATTTGTGACCGCCTGGTTTCGGTCACAAATATCATAGAAAGACTCGGTTAAGAATAGGGGTGTCAATCGTGTCGGGTTGATGGGTTGGTGGGTTGGCGGGTTTACGGGTTGCGGGTTGACGGGTTGATGGGTTGAAATGTACAATCCGAACCCGACCCATATTATTCGTGTCAAATATTTCAACCCTAACCCGACCCACATAAAAAGCGGGTCAACCCGAAAATGACCCGTTTAACCTATATTTTTAAATGAGTCATACATGTTCATGAGTTCTAAGCGGGTTATTGGGTTGTAAGCGGGTTTTCAATAAAATGTTAAATGGTGAGTATATAAGTGTGGACAAATAAATAATATAGTATACCAAAAGTAACACAATTATAACTAACCATGTAAATAAAAATGAAAAATGAAAAACAAAAATAAAATAGATTTTTTTCTAAATACTTAAACGGGTTAACGGGTTCGGGTCGGTTTAAACGGGTCGTATTACTTGACCCAAATCTTTTTTTTTTCGTGTCGGGTTCGGGTCGGTTTTCGGGTCGTGTCAATAATTGCCGCCCCTATTTAAGAATAACAGTCCTATAGACTCACAACAATATTTTTTTAACCATTTACTACCTAATATGGCATAACAAAGCCAATCATGGTACATTATGAGATACCGTTACTATTAAGGCATAAATATGGCCCATCAAGGCATGCATGATGTATTATTGATCAATACAATGTACTATGACCGATTATAAAATCACGCATGCTATTAAGACTCATACACGTCTTAATTGATCATATTAGGCGAAGATCACAGGTAACGAAGAGTTATTTTCTCTAGTATTCCATTCACTTGTCTTTTAATGTTTCGTTCTCTTAAACTCCAGTTTTAGGACATGTATTTTCTATTGAAGCAATCGAATGTGAAATCGACACGATAAACGGCTAAGAGCGCAATATTTTGGAAACACGGAAAGGAACTGATGTGGAAATCGAACATCGAAATGTGTGGTATCAAATGTAATCGTACTTTCAAAATAATTATTTATTATAAATAATGTTTTTATTGAATTTTGAAAGTTAACGGATTGTCTATGTAAAATAAAGCACGACCGATTCAATTAACGCGGTTTAAATGAGTGTGTCAAAAACACGTGTTGGATTATGTCTATAATATTTAAATTGTTCGGTTTTGTTTGGATCTTTACGAGCATAACCGATTAGTTTTTGTGATAAGTTATCAAGCCCAAAATAAAGCCCAAGCACGAGACGTTCAAACGGATTCGTATACGCAGTACACTCACTAACCAACTAAACCCTTACTATAAAAGCACCCTAACCCTCCCTCTTCCTCAATTGCAGCCACCAATCGATCTCAATAGGTGCACTAGTAAAGTTATCTCTAAGGTACTTGCTAATAGACTCAAGATGGTGACCGGCTTTGTCATATCGGAAGAACAATCGGCATATCTGTCGAATAGAAATATACTTGAGGGCCACTTATAATAAATGAGGTTATATCATGGGTGAACGTGCCAAAATCCGAGCATTCTTATTCAAGGTGGACTTTGGAAAAGCTTTTGATGCTATAAGTTGGGACTTTATCAACTTGGTATTTCACCAAATGAACTTCCTTGATAAATGGATGTGTTGGATCAAAGGTATTCTCATGTCATCTCGGTCTTCAGTATTGGTTAATGGGTAACCTAACCTTAATTTATGCATAGACTGGTCCCCTATGCTTGAACTAGGTAGTGTTTTATCCAATTATGATGCGGAATCCACGGACACTTATTTACTTCTTGTTGGTTCACCTTAGAGGTTTGGAGTAGGATTGGTAGATGGTGTAATTTAGACACTATATATGCATTTCATTTCAAAGACTTGATGAATACAAGACCGTTGGCGGGGAGAAATCGGGAAAAAAAATCATCCATGGCATTGTCCTTATTACTTGTTGGGTCATTTGGAAAGCGTGGAATGATAGAAGATTCAATGGGAAGACTACTAGGGCACTCGGGGCGGTCCGTGATGGACCAGCCGTGATGGGCGTGACCATCACGACCACCGCCCCCCCACCATTTAATCACGACCGCAATAGTGATGGCGTGATGGATTTTTGTGACACACATCACAACCATAATTCTCCATTCTTTTTTTTACATCTCAGTCATCAACATCGTCGCCGACCACCATCATCACCACCACCACCATCATCGACTCATCGTTGTCGCCGTAGATGTTGTTGTTGGTTGTCATTGCCGTCATCACCACCACCATCATCATCACCACCCGTCATCACCACCACCATCATCTTCACCACCTGTCATAACCACCTCCATCATCACCACCTGTCACCACCATCACCAACACCCGTCATCACCACCACCATTATTGTTTTTAGTTTATTTAAAAAATAGTTATAATGATGAAATGTGATGAAAAGTGAATACCACCACATGGGTTTAGTGATTAAATGTGATGGAATGAGGTGATACAATATTATTGGGTGTGATAGTGTGATGAGTGTGATGGGGGTGATGACCACCCCATCTACCCTAAAGGGATAGAGACATTAGCGAATGTTTAATCGTTGTCGTTCTTTTGGTTAAAAAATAGATCGAGCCATAAATCTTTGAGATGGAAGAATGGTATGAATATTCGGTGTACATGTTATAGTTTTTTGGCGGCATCCTCATCTTGAAGTTGCGCGCTTGTTTCAATGAAAGTTAATTTTCAAATATATCTTCTTTAAAACCTTTGAAAATTTTAGTTTCCCTTTTGTAGGGATGGCAACGGACGGTTTAGGTAATCCCAACCCCATACCCGATTAGGTATGCTTGGCCCAAACCCGTCCAAATCCGTGTAAAAATTAAAAACTAATCCCATACCCGGACCCATACCCGAATACCCGACCCCTATGGGCGTAGCTTTCAAGGAGCGGGCGACCCCCCCCCCCCCCCCGAATTTTCGCTCAGAAGTTCCGGTCATATAGTATTCGTATATAAATTTTTTGGTATATACGGTTTCGACCATCCGAAACTGATTTTCGACCCCCCGAAACTAGTGATTTCCGACCCCCCGTTGACTTCCGACCCCCCGAAGTCTTGGGTCAAGCTTCGCCCCTGCCGACCCCAACCCGTCTCAAATCTATCGGGTTTCGGGTTTGATTTCCATCCCTACCCTTTTATACACGAATTTTTTCAAATTTTTCATATACCACTAAAACATTCCCTCTTTAAAAACCCTTCAAAATTTTAGTTTCCCCCTAATTTTTTCACCCTAAATTTCTTTCCCACCATATCTTCATTCTAAACCCTAAACGTATTCCTCCTGGGTCAAATCCCCCACTCAAAATAAAATCGTTCGGCTTTTTAATTCTCATTCATCGTCGTTCAATTGGCCCTTCTTTCTCGTTCAATAGCCCCTACGGATGTTAGGTTCAAGAGGATTTATCGTTATAAAATTGCTATCTTATGTTGCCCTAATTCTTGAAGTTTCGTTTCATGTGTAGGTCAAATCAAACTCTGTTTTTTCCATGGCTTCCAGCTTCGAATTTCTTGGATGGTACGGTCATCTCTCTTTTCCGTCTATACATGATGTTGGCCTGAGGTAAAAGTTTCTCACTTTTTTGTATTCATGGAGGTTTTGGGTCAGTTTACTGTTTGTTTTAATTTCCAGAATAAAAATTATGATTAGTCTAGTTGTAAAGAAAATGTTAATAATTCCATTCAATTACAAAAAATACTTAGTTTTTGTTGATGTAGCTGTTTAATTTCAAGAAAGTCCATGGTTGAGGTTATATGAAAAAGTAGAACTGTGAACTACCTTATGGTGGACTGGTTTTGTGAGTGCTTTCTGAGTTTCACAATACTTTATTTGACTTCAAATCTCATTTGCATTAGGGTGTGTTATATTTTTGTAATATGGATGTGTTTTTTTGCGAGAGACAGGGGCCTCCATACGGGTTTATGTGAAGGTGGTTGTCAACACTTTTTCCTTTGTGGGAATATTGTAATGTTCTTTTTTTCCTTTGTGGGAATATGAATTAGATTTTTATTCATTTATTTGGAAACCATAATTATATATTTTGTAATATGGATTAGATTTTCATTGAGTAACTATGCTTCCATAAATATTTATCTATATCACACGGTATTCAGTTTTTCCTCTTTCGATTTCTATAACGAGTGCGTTGTTACCGTAATGACACGCGTATAGCGTAAGGAATTCTGCAATGTCACGCCGTATAGCATAAGAAATTCCAGGTGCACGCGCCGTAGAAAATCGAAATCAACCTTTGTTTAGTGGAGTTTACATACTCGAGATAAGCATTTTTTGTAGCTGTCGTTGACAAAAAAATAATAGGTCTTAGTGGGATATGTTGATTCTTTGTATATTTAAGTTCTCATTAATATGACAACATGTATAGTTTGTTAACTGTTTGTCACTCAAAATTTATAACAAGGCATATTAATTGGTGATGACAACATGTATATTTTGTTAACTGCAGAATTTGGCTTCCAAGGACAAATCTGAATTATTTGAAGCAGTCAAAGAGCTGGATATGTTTTTGACATAGGTACTTGAACAAATTGTTTAAAACCATAGATAAATGTTTGCAGAATCATCTTTAGTTATGTGCGGATTGTTGCAGCAATACCTACAAATACAATGTCTGGATAATGACCCTGCAAACTTTGCTTTGCGCAACAGGTGTAAATATTAAACGTCAAAGATAAAGCATATTTGATATCCCTTCATGCTGTAGTTAATTTTTATTACATGTTTTTCCTTTCAGCCTTTGAACACATGCCTTTTCCCTTGATCATCAACCTATAAATTTTTTTTGTATCATAGTCGATTGTAATATATTTAGACATCTAAGTGTTGCAGTGATTGTGGCATTCCATCTAAGGTTTGTAGTGATTGTGGCACTGCCACAGTGCCTGCTGATGTTATGGCCCAAAAATTGGCGGTTTTCATAAGGTTAGTGCAATGCCTAGAGTGCGCAACTCGCCTAACTTGCGCAGCCTTGGTGTTAGTTTCCAGACCAACAATAGGAACCCAAATGTTGTGCAGGATTTTACATTGCATATGTTTTGTTGATGGTATCCGTAGATTAGTATCATGCGTAGGCATCATGATTATTATAGTTACATGTGTCTTTTAACATTGGATAGTTTTTAAGCTTCATTTGTTAATGTCACATTATTTTTTTGTTAGGTGGTTTCTACGGATCGGGTTACAAGATTTGAAGAGTTCGCCTTGGGTTGCAAAGTGTATCAAGTGAACGACTCAACATTTTGGGTTGTAAATTTTTTTGTGTTTCATTATGAAAACATATTGT
>JAUTDX010000757.1:0-74650 GCA_030844895.1 Ambrosia x helenae | reverse complement strand
TAAAAGCCTTGGGAATACGCTAGTGAGTTGTTGTTGCGGCATATGCGTTCAAGGAGTAAGGAAGTTCAATTATGGAAGTAAGGGAAAAGATTGATTTAGCAAAATAGATCTTTACTAGCTTGGAAAGATGCGAGGGCCTCAACCACCTATTGTTGATCATAAGAATTCACTCTTATCTAAGTTCACAAAAGAAAGTAAAGGAAATACTAGCAAGGAAAGGTAGGAGCAAATCGCGCCCACGCTCTGTCGAGATGTAGAGCCTTCATCCTCACTTTCCATGTGTTCGTCCTGCCCAGGTTTTCCTTCCATCCCTTCTTCTTCCTTTTTCGCGGGTATCAGTGTTATATGGATTTCGTCGTGTACAATCTCCTACTCCGGTCTTGTGTAAGTCAGTTCAGTGCTCAGCTGCACCACTCCATTCCTCTAATCGTGGCTGTCAGTCATTAGTAGGTTTCGTCTTCCTTGAGATATTGCGCTGCGTCGTAGGCTTTACATAACTCCCCAAAAGTGTGAGTAACAAGTCCTGATCTAGTGCGTTCCCATGTATCTACCATATACTCATGAGAAACAGGGATATACATGTCATACAGTCGCTTGCTCGTACTTGGCGTAAATGAACTAAAGTAAGAATAAAATTTTATGTGGGTAACCCAGTCTCGTCTGGGTTTCAAATGAAAGTAAGAAGGATCAACCAACAAGGGACATGAATCAATTATCTCCTTGCTTAGTGAAAAAGGGTGCGTCTCAGTATTTGATCTCTCCGAGTTCGTTCGGTTTAGGATCATACTACTATTACTCCTTAAGTGGTACCGCGTCATAGACATCGTGCACCTTTGTGTACGTGCGCCACCATGCCCGCAAGGGTTCTCTCCCTGCACTATTGCCGATTTCCCATCCGTGAAGTTTGTTAGGATACTAATCCCATTAATGCACCACCTGGTGTAACCCAGGGTCCTCACCAGTGACATGCTCAAAATCAGGTTTAGGACTAGAAGATAACATATCTCCAGAAATTATGTGTTGTAGATAAACGTAGCCAAAAGCTATTTGTGCACTTAAGCTGTGAGTGTAACTAATGCAGTACTTATGCTATGATGATTTATAGACTAGAATGCAACATTCCTAGTTCACTATAACCAATGGCTCTAATACCAATCTGTCACACCCTCAAATTTCCACTACGGGGTTCATACCGCGAGGCGCATGACATACCAGTATCCCATAGCTATAAGTCACATGAACGAACTCTAAATGCCCAAACCATTTAGTTCGTTTTCAAAAATCAAGTTTAGGGTTTAAAAAGTTTAGTTAAACTGCGGAACTGTAAACCAAACATAGACATTTCAAAACCATGCGCAAAACAACGCGCCAAGATAAAACCATATGAAAGATAACATAAAAGTTTAAAATGTAGTATAGGTGTATGCACTAGACCCAAATGCAGTGAAACGTGCAGTGCTTTCTATTCGTGGCACCGGAAGCTAACTACCTGCAAAAACATGTACATAGTGGGTCAATAAACAATGTTGGGGAGTTCACAGTTTAATTAATGAGTGTGAAGTTGTCAAATACAAAAGTCATAAGAGCTATCAATTTTAAGCTTGTTAAGGGTAGCAAGCCCACTCATTGTAACTAAATAACTGATTATTGGGAACATACAGAATGTGTTAACATACGTTAAACTGCCTTAGTACTAGTGTCTATCAACACTAGTAAGTTCAAAAGTTGTGGTAAAAGTTCATGCCCGTGACCCAAGCACCTCAAGCATGAGGTTGCTGCACTACCTAATAACGCTATCAACTAATACCCCGTTCGCCTCCAGCGATTAACCCAGTAATACGTAAGGACTTTAAAATGATAGAATGTGTTTAGTTCACAAAGGACAGTAAAATTTGCAAAACTGATTAAAAACGTGATCGGGACAAGGAATCGTAAAACCCGACCCACACAAGGAGTCCAAGCACCCCATAACCCGGGATGTAAAAGTAGCCCCAAACCGGACTAGAAAAGTTTAGTACGTTGTCTCAAACCTGAGACGCATGCTTTTGAGAAAAGAGTAGTGAAACTCACCTTAGGTTGCAAGCTATAAATCCAAACTTCACAAATAAGGACGTGCTACCAACTCCCTATTACATGTGTCACTAAGTGAGTATATGTGTTATCATCATTACACCATATGACCCGTTTGTCCAAGACGTTTTAAAATACAAGACCGTGTAAGTGACACCTAGTGTTTCTATATGCACAAGTGGACCCTACGAACCCGTTGGTGAACGGTATGATTAACAACATTCATACACTTCAAATACATCTCATATAAGTACTCAAACAATTCCATGTTAATACCAAGCCATACAAGACTCCAATAGGCACATAAACGTACATAACATAATCTGCATTTTTAGGACAGATTATGTGTTGTGAAACCCAATTTATTAAAAATACTTATTCAATGAGTTAGACTCTCAAACTTTTACTGAATATTCCAGGGAGTCTACCGGTCAAGTCCATATTTTTATTTCGTGACAAAACTATACACAAAAATTATGAAAAATCATATGATATAGCTATGTCTAGAAAATACTCACAACAGATCAGATTAGTAGAAAATTTTCCAAAAATTGTGTATTCATCCAAACGGGATAAAATCCAGTTGGAAAAGCCAAGTTTTTCTGATGTTGACCTACTGTCCAAATTTCATAATCTAACTCTTTGTGAAACTCAAGTTATGGTCGATTAAATTGACCCAAAATATTAATCCGAAAATATGATTAGACCTTTAAATCAAAGAAAATTCCAAACAAATAACAACCGACGTCCAAATCAGATGATTTTGCCCATTCTAAAAAGATAAGACCTTGTACAACATGTTCATGCAAAGAATCGATCAAAACATATATATTAAAGTCGTGATACAGGGCCTACAATTTAACATTCAGATTCTGTCCAGATTTTAATCATGTATAAACCCTAGTTATAATCAATCATCTAAGCATATAATCGATCAATAACACCCAAAAATCATCATACAACATCAATAAGACATAACCTGATCAAGACCTTACCAGATACATGTTAAACATCATCAATCATAAACCTTAGAAGTCGAAAACATCAAGAACATGTAATATCATGCAACACATCCAATAATAACCGCATAACATCATGCTTAACCCATTAAATCTCTATTAACATCAAGTTTTAATCATTATGAAAACGTTTCAGACCTGGACAAACTTTGTTATTATTGGAGATAATTTCTCCTCCATAATTATGCAGTCAAAGACAAAGACAAATCAAGATGAAGTCAAAGGCGTATATCAAGCAATGCTTGATTTAAGCCATTAATTATGTTTCTTTTATTATTATTAGTTTGGTTAGTTTTCTTATAAATAGCTACTAGAAATTAGTAGCATAAAGTACCAAATATTACAATAAAATAACATCTATCATATTCTTACCCTACACTTCTTGTTTCAATATCAACCTTGCTGTTTTGAGAGTCGGTTACTAGAAACCGAGCAGCCCTGGCAGCAGGGCTGAGAAACAAACAAAACCCAATACAAAAAACGCTTTCGCTTAAAATTTCTATATGGTATAAGAGCAGAGTTATATCCTGCTCGGAAGAACCAAAAAAAAACCTCACTGGATGGATGAAGGATGTCGCCGGCAGCAAGTAAACAAGAGATCGAGTCACCGTTAACCGATCTAGACGACAAACCACCACCTAACCCGTGGCCGCCGTCGCTTCCATTCTAGGGCGAATGCCCAGCTACCGCAGCACCAACTAAGAATCAACAACTATTGCTCTCTCAGGATCTCCATTTACACACATGTGTGTCTGATCTCAGTTCTCTTTAGAAAGAGATAGAGAGAAGGCATGGAGAGATGAAGATGTAGATAATTGTGATTTCCAGAACACATGTCGAGAGAAGTTGATAATAATGATAATAATAAGATGTGCAAAATGTCCTACCAAAATCCAAGAGAAGATGGTGGAGACTGCAAAGATGCTTTATATACCACAGGTGGAGGATAAGAATTGTCACATTTGGGGTTGTTGAAGAATCGAGTTGGATCAGTCCTATACAAGGTGGAGAAAGAAAAAAGAAAAAAAAAAGAAAAAGTCGGGTCATTTGAACCCGCAAAAGAAAGTCGGGTTCTTTGAATTCGCAAAAAAAGTCGGGTTCCTTGAACGCGCAAGAAAAAGAAAAGTTGGGTTCTTTGAGCTCGCAAAACAAAAGTCAGGTTCTTTTGAACTCGCGAGAAGAAGAAGTCGGTTTTTTTTTAAAATAAATCCGCACGAAGAGAAAAGTCGGGTTCCTCGAGCTCGCAAGAAGGAAAGTCGGGTTTTTTAACCTGCAAGAAGAAAAGTCGGGTCTTTAACCCGCAAGAAGAAAAGTCGGGTTCCTTGAACCCACAAAAAAGTCGGGTCCAAATCTACGAGCCCGCAAGAAAAGCAAACACTCCGACTTGAGGGGAGTGTTCGAAAATGAAGAAATATTTACGTGGCAAGTTGGGCGTTCGTAACCTTCACGCTCCAACTTGAGGGGGAGTATTAGAGATAATTTCTCTTCCAATAATTTATGCAGTCAAAGTCAAAGACAAATCAAGATGAAGTCAAAGGCGTAAATCAAGCAATGCTTGATTTAAGCCATTAATTATGTTTCTTTTATTATTATTAGATTGTTTAGTTTTCTTATAAATAGCTACTAGAAATTAGTAGCACAAAGTACCAAATATTACAATAAAATAACATCTTTCATATTCTTTCCCTACACTTCTTGTTTCAATATCCACCTTGCTGTTTTGAGAGTCGGTACTAGAAACCGAGCAGCCCTGGTTGCAGGGCTGAGAAACAAACAAAACCCAATACAAAAACTCTTTTCTCTTAAAATTTCTATATGGTATCAGAGCAGAGTACTATCCTGCTCGGAAGAACCAAAAAAAAACCTCACTGGATGGATGAAGGATGTCGCCCGCAGCAAGTAAACAAGAGATCAAGTCACCGTTAACCGATCTAGACGACAAACCACCACCTAACCTGTGGCCGCCGTCGCTTCCATTCTAGGGCGAATGCCCAGATACGCCGCACCAACTAAGTATCAACAACTATTGCTCTCTCAGGATCTCCATTTACACACATGTGTGTCTGATCTCAGTTCTCTTTAGAAAGAGATAGAGAGAAGGCATGGAGAGATTAAGATGTAGATAATTGTGATTTCCAGAACACATGTCGAGAGAAGTTGATAATAATGATATAATAAGATGTGCAAAATGTCCTACCAAAATCCAAGAGAAGATGGTGGAGACTGCAAAGATGCTTTATGTACCACAGGTGGAGGATAAGAATTGTCACATTTGGGGTTGTTGAAGAATCGAGTTGGATTAGTCCTATACAAGGTGGAGAAGAAAAAAGAAAAAGAAAAAGAAAAGAAAAGTCGGGTCATTTGAACCGCACAAAAAAACGCGGGTTCTTTGAATTCGCAAAAAAAGTCGGGTTCCTTGAAGCCGCAAGAAAAAGAAAAGTTGGGTTCTTTGAGCTCGCAAAACAAAAGTCAGGTTCTTTTGAACTCGCGAGAAGAAGAAGTCGGTTTTTTTTTATAAAATAAATCCGCACGAAGAGAAAAGTCGGGTTCCTCGAGCTCGCAAGAAGAAAAGTCGGGTTTTTTAACCTGCAAGAAGAAAAGTCGGGTCTTTAACCCGCATGAAGAAAAGTCGGGTTCCTTGAACTCACAAAAAAGTCGGGTCCAAATCTACGAGCCCGCAAAAAAGCAAACACTCCGACTTGAGGGGGAGTGTTCGAAAATGAAGAAATATTTACGTGGCAAGTTGGGCGTTCGTAACCTTCACGCTCCAACTTGAGGGGAAGTATTAGAGATAATTTTCTTTTCCAATAATTATGCAGTCAAAGTCAAAGACAAATCAAGATGAAGTCAAAGGCATAAATCAAGCAATGCTTGATTTAAGCCATTAATTATGTTTCTTTTATTATTATTAGTTTGTTTAGTTTTCTTATAAATAGCTACTCGAAATTAGTAGCATAAAGTACCAAGTATTACAATAAAATAACATCTTTCATATTCTTTCCCTACACTTCTTGTTTCAATATCCACCTTGCTGTTTTGAGAATCGGTTACTAGAAACCGAGCAGCCCTGGGTTGCAGGGCTGAGAAACAAACAAAACCCAATACAAAAACGCTTCCGCTTAAAAGTTCTATAGTTATGATGTTTAAAAACATGTTAAAGAAGATTAAAACATAAGATATCGAATGTTATACCAAAAGCACTTCAAAATCAGCAACCGAAGACATTCCAATCTTCCCGGATGATGTTATTGAGCTTTAGCAGGTGTTAGAGTGTATATGTTTCATGTGGAGTCTGTTATGGACGATTAAGGTTGAGGTTATGAGGTGTATGGGGCTTAAGGTTGCTTAAATAGAGGTTAAAGTCGTTTCACGCACCAGACCACGCCGAACGGCCATTCGAAAGAGTGAACGGCCGTTCACTCTTCCTCGGCCCGTTTCGCGCGATCTAGTCTAATGTATTGCATGTTTTCTTCGATGTTTTCGTTATTTTGGACCATACCTAGCCTAACCCCATGTATTAGAACCCAACCATCCTAACGGCTCATCGATTACGGTTTTTAATAACACGTTTAGTTTAAATTTCAAGTAAACACATAACAGTTTACACGTAGATTCACAGAGGCATGTAATTGCAATTAATCTCAAACAATTAATTCACAATTATCTAATTTCTTACTTCACCAACGTTCGAGGTTCGATACTCGTACACATAGTTCGGTAATTCCCGAATTACCTCTGTTATGCAGTTACTAGTCTATAACTGTGCAACATGTGACTTATCTAACTAACCTTAGTTAAGTAGAATGCAAAGAATGTAAGTACCAGTTAACTAGAGTTTAGTTAAAGTAAGAACCTAAAATTGCGGGGTATCACAGTCTTAGACTTCAACTTTACTATCTCTAGGGGCAATCATCAGTGAGATTTTAATCCCATGAATACTGGATTCTCTGCTCCTGAGACTACTACAGCACCCAGGATGACCACAACCAGGGAACCAGGATACACACCTGAACCATACCGAGGATACAACAATGGTAACAATTTAAGTTCTAGTACTTTTGCTACTAACGATGTTGGTTCTTTGCAGGATACAGGTATAAGCCCACAATTGGCAAGAGAGCTTCGTAAGATTAAGGATATGGTATCTAGTGTACCAGGGATAGTGCAACCATCCTTTTAGTATCCTCAGCATGTCACAGGGTGTCTCGTTTTGCACCTCCAATATGTGATGCAGAGATTCCGAAGAGATTCAAGACTCCAAGCATGAAGCTTTATGATGGATCCACAAATCCTAAAGAGCATGTAGCACAATACATGGAAAGGATAGAAATAAATCCTATTCCTGCCGGTCTCAAGGGAGCATGCTTATGTAAAGGATTTGGTTCCACCCTCACTAGTCCAGCCTTAAAATGGCTGCTAAGTGTTCAACCCTAATCTATTACTTCCTTTGCTCATTTGATTATATGTTTAATAACCAATTTTCTTGTAGTCGAACATTTGAACGCTTGACAAGTGACTTGTACAGGGTAACTCAACGACAGGGAGAATCATTAAGGGAGTACATTACTAGGTTTGGGAAAGAAGCACTTGACATCCCAAACTTAGATGTCACAATAGCAGTGCAAGCATTCAAGATGGGATTACAAAGAGATTCACCTTTCTACCAAGAATTGGTAATGAATCCTTGTAGAAATCTTGATGAAGTCAGAAACAGAGCACTATGATTCATCCGTCTTGAGGATGACAAGAAAATTCAAGAGAGGATAGAAGCATCCTCAAGATACAACAATCCCAATCGAAAATCCACTCCCACATATGAGCCTTATAAGCATAAACCATATGCTAAAACTGATAACAAAAAGGTCAATATGGTTGAGGATGACGATGATGAGATTTGTCCTAAACTTTCAGATTATTGTTTTTCTGTGGATGTATCAGGACTCATGTATGCTATGAAGGATCTTGGAGATAAAGCAAGATGGCCAAGGAAAGATGGCAAATCAGGATGGAAAGACAAGTCTAAATGGTGTGCCTTCCATGAAGATTTTGGCCACATTACTGAGGATTGCATTGCCTTGAGAAAGGAAATAGCATATCTTCTAAGTAAGGGCCATCTCAAAGATCTCTTCGGTAAAAAGAAGCCTAAGGTTCAGGATAGCACTGGCATCCCAGAAAGAGCAGCATCTCCACCTAGAGATGCTGGTATTATCAATTTCTTTTCAAGTGGTTCAGACATATGTGGTACATCCTACTCAGTAGCAAAAAGGCATGCAAGAGAAACTAAGTCCGAGAAAGGAGAAAGACCTACCAAGACCACCATGTTGACGAATGCAAAAGTGATCAGCTTCGAGGAAGATGATCGAGAAAATATCCTAGATCCTCACCATGATGGCTTGGTGATTACATTATACATTGCTAATCATTTTGTTCGCAGGATACTAGTAGGTGGAGGAAGCTCAGTCAACATAATTCAACTGGAAGCTCCCAAGAGGATGAACATCCTAGAAACTAAAACAGTTTCTAGGTCATCTGTATTAGTTGGTTTCAGTGGGGAAACCAAAAGTACAGTTGGTGATATCAAACTGCCTGTATATGTTGAGGGGGTAAATTCTATTCAAAGGTTTTGTGTAATAGACTCTTTATCTTGTTACAATGTTATCCTAGGCAGGCCTTGGATACACGACATGAAAGCAGTGCCATCAACATATCACCAATGTGTAAAGCTACCAACTCCATGGGGAGTCGTCAAAGTAAACAGTGACCAACATAAAGCAAAGGATAGCTACGCAACGTCGATGAACGCTTCATCAAAACAAGCATAGAAATTAAAGCAGGATGCACGTGATATCCTTAAGGATGACAAAGCACATCCTGACCAGGATGTAAAGGCAGTCTGCCTCGATGAAAATAATAAGGATATCACTGTGCAAATCGGTAATAACATTCCTAATGATATTGAACAATTTTTAATTTCGTTTTTAAAATGCAGGATGTAAACATTTGCATGGAAACATGAGGATATGACAGGCATCTCCAAGGATGTCATTACTCAAAAGCTTGGAATCGCTAAAAGTTTCAAGCCCATCCAACAAAAACGAAGGAAATTTGCTCCTAAGAGGAATGTTATCATACAAGAAGAAGTAGACAGATTGTTAAAATCCAAGATGATAAGGGAGGTCAAATTCCCAAGATGGCTGGCCAATGTGGTGGTAGTACAAAAGAAAAAAAGGAAAGTGGAGAGTATGTGTAGATTACACAGATCTCAATAAGGCTTGTCCCAAAGACCCATTTCCACTTCCACACATCGACTCAATGGTTGATGCCACTGCAGGCCATGAGATGTTAACTTTCATGGATGCATCCTCAGGATTTCAAGAAATCCAGATGGAACCAGACGACCAAGAGGATATTGCATTCATGACACCATCATGTATTTATTGTTATATTGCCATGCCTTTTGGACTAAAAAATGCAGGTGCAACATATCAAAGGCTGGTAAACATGATGTTCAAAGACAAGATTAGGGACACAATGGAAGTCTACATAAATGATATGGTAAGTCCAAAAGGGCAAGCGACCATCTTCAGGATCTCAAAGAGGCATTTGACATCCTGGATGCTTACAACATGAAGTTGAATCCAGCAAAGTGTCACTTTGGTATTGGTGCTGGTAAATTTCTTGGATACTTAGTAACCAAGAGGGGTACATAAGCAAGCCCAGAACATATTAAGGGGCTGTTTGGTAGCCTCTTAATGAGGCTCTTAACCATTCAGTGCTGAATGATTCAGCATTCAGCGCGTTTGTTTCAGCTTCTGAATGGAATGGTTAAGTCTGAATCATTAAGATTTGGGATATTGCTGAACCATTAAGCACTGAACTAGGCTGAACCTTAATGAGGCTCCCCTACCAACGTGGGACAAGAAAACTAACCACTAAGAGGTCCAACTTAATGATTCAGCGCTTAACCATTCAGACCTCTTAACCATTCAGCACTTAACCAATCAAACAGCCCCTAAAGCTATCATGGACCTGAAATCCCCAGTAAATCTTAAGGATGTGCAAAGGCTGACCGGCAGGATATCAGCCTTAAACAGGTTCATCTCAAAATCCTCAGAGAAATGCAAAGAATTCTACGACATCCTAAAAAAGAACAAGAAATTTGAGTGGGGACAGAAGCGTGAAGAAGCATTGCAAAAGTTAAAGGAATATCTTGCAGCAGCTCCACTTCTGATGAAACCTGAGGATGGTGAACCTCTATCCCTATACCTTGTTGTTTCAGGTAATGCAATTAGTGCAGTTGTAGTCAAAGACTTTGAAGGACAACAACATCCTGTCTACTATGTAAGTAAAACTTTGTTGGATGCTGAAACCGAGTACTCATATCTTGAAAAACTCATTTTAGCTTTAATAATGGCATCTACTAAGTTAAGGCATTATTTTGAAACACATAGGATATATGTTCAAACTAATTATCCTAAATGTACTTAGAAAACCAAAATGGTCAGGAAGGATGGTGATAACTGACAAAATTAACATATAAAACAGGCATAAACAGTCCCAAAATAGGTCATTGTTAGGCTTATATTAGTTATAATTGATGCTTAATTCGTTCCTATTTGATTATCTCAGGAAACTGGAGCTCCAAGACGGAAACGAAGGATTTCCGGGTGAAAACATGCAAAACCTGGAGATTCCTGAAGATACCAGACTTCAAGTGTGACACCCCGCATTTTCAGGTAAATACTTTTACTGAACTCTAGTTAATTTCATGATCATATGTGGTTAAACACTTAGCTAGGGTTAGTTGAACAGGTCTTTCAGAATGTTATGTAACAATAACATATGTTAGGTGACATTAACGTACGTTATAATTAGGAAAATCCTTGTCTTGACACACACACGAGTCCTGTATCCCCAACGTTGGTGATTTGTTAGGCATGCATGGTTATATGAACAATTGAGTGTTGATGAATGTGAAGTAACACGTGTATGTGAATTGTATGCTTATGTGAACTACTGCGTATTAGTTAGTCTGTAAGTAAACTCTGTGAGATGTATGCATTTATGACAAACATGATAATGAAATGATAAAAACAGTAATTTTATACGAGTTAGTATGATTAATATTGTCGGGACTAGTCTCGGGAGTTAGATATTGCTAACGGGCTCACTTATCAGATAAAAAGCCCTAGAACCCGAAACCCTGGCCTATAACTCAACCCTTAGTGTATTATTTATAAAAAGAAAAAAAAAACAAAACACAAACCCTACACTCCTTTGCGCCGTGGACAAGGAGAACCCCCACACCCCTCTCTCAATCTCAATCTTTCATCAATTTCTTTCACTAGTTCAAGTTGATTCGGGTGCTATCTTGAGGTTTTAAGGATTCTAGCATTGCAAGGTATATGTTTTATGTATTATATGATGAATTATAGTGCTTGAAAATTTGTTAAAACCCTAAAAACTCCTTGAATAAAAATCGCAAATCATTAGTGTATGTGAAGTCTTGGATGTTTATTGTGAATGTTGATGAGCATTGTTGATAGTAAGCATAACTAGGGTTATTAGTACGTAAATACATGGATTTAAATGTGATAATATGGATTTGATTGTGTTAATATGAGTTTACTATATGATTATGGGTTATTGAGAATGATTAGGGTTCATGTGTATCATGTTATGAAAATTCTGATTTCTGGCAGATTCGCTGTAGTAAATTGTAGGGCTGTTATATCATGAATAATTTGTTTAATTTGATTATTTTCTGATACTAGAACATAATTTATGATGTTAGGTTTTCAAAAAGTCCAAAATCATGCGTTTTGGACTTGTTTTGATATGTTTCATGATTTTATAAGTTTAGAGGTATAATCAGATTTTCGGATGTGAAAAATTGACCAACTTTAAAGGGCTGTAACTTGAGTTTTACAAATCCGTTAATCGTGAAATTTGGACAGAAGTTGATTCTATGAGTATCGAAGCTTTTCCAATTGGATTCATCCCGTTTGGATGAGTTTATAATTTATAATGAAATTTCGAGTAAGCTGCTGTCAACAGCACACTTTTCTGGGAGAGGCTGGAAAAAATAAATTTTCATAAAATCATGGTATGTTTTTGTCGCAAAAGAAAAATAGTAAAGTGACGGGTAAACATATAAGAAGTTCCTGTAAAATTTTGAAGACCTGAGGAGTTGGTTTAGTATTTTATAAAAAAATCGTTTTGTAACCCCAAAATCTGTCTAGAAATGCGAATATGAGAAGTATGAATTTACTGATTGTTTGAATGTGTTAACAAGTTGTGGATTGTGAATTTTTATATGAAGAACATGTGTTTATGTTATGAGTATGAGATAGATGACATGATAGGTTGATGCTATGCAATGTGTTATGAGAACTAGTTATGTTAAAAGTCTTGACATGTTGCATCATGAACTAATCACCAACAATTGACGGGTTTTGCATGGTCTATTTGTGTCAAGTACAATTGCAGGGGATGTCACCTAGGTCATTGTAGAGTACAATGGGTTAGGATAACCAGCATGTGTAATCACACTCAAACACTTGTAACTTGTGTTCGATAGATTGTCGATAGGCGAGTAGTCTTCCTCGTTTGCGGTTTTTGCAATTTATATTAGCACGCAACCTAAGGTGAGTTTCACTACTTTTCGCGAAAGCATGTGTCTCGGGTTGAGGAAAAGTTAAATAAAACCTTTCTAGTCTACTTGGGACTACTTTCACATCCTAGGTTTTGGGATGCTATGACTCCTTGTGTGGGTCAGGTTTTCGATTCCTTATGTGGATCACACTTTTATCAGTTTGTATTTTAACTGTCCCTTGTGAACTAAACACTCTATCTTGAAAGTCCTTACTATTTTATTGGGTTAATCGTTAGAGGCGAACGGGGTATTAGTTAGTAGCGCTATTAGGTTGTGCAGCAACCTCATGCCTGAGGTGCTTGGGTCACGGGCATGAACTTCTGGCCATTTTTCTTACTAGTGTTGATAGATACTAGTGTTGAGGCACTGTAACATCTATATGTTTCCCAATAACCAATGTTTACTTACATTGAGCGGGTTAGCTACCCCTGACAAGCTTAAAACTGATGTTTTAAAACTACTTGACGAAATTACAACTGTTACTGGTATTGTGAACTCACCAGCTTTATGTTGACACACGTAGTATGTTTTCGCAGGTCGCTAGAAAGGAGCACGTTTAAGTTCATGCATGGTGTCACACATGGGATTTATAACTTTAAAAACTTTTGACGTTATTTACTTTCATTTTGGTTTGGGCGCGTTGTGTTTGCGCATCATTACTTACCTTACTAAACTGTTTTCGCTTCCGTATTTACTTTAACGTATGGTTTGGGCATTTAGAGTCGTTCTTATGACTTATGGCTATGGGATCCTGGTGTGTCACGCGCCTCGCAGTAAAACCCCGCAGTGGAAATTTGAGGGTGTGACATCAAGCATGTTTCCTGTATGTTCTGAAGACAATCCGGGACTTAAACAATGCTAAAATCAGTCCTAGAGTGACCTTGCACGCCCACGCTCACCTGCACGAAGGCCCTGCACGCGAGAAGACAGCACAGGAAACTTGGATGGCAAGAAATCAGAGACTTACAGAAGTGCACGGCCATGCCACATGCACAAGAACGGGCGTGCCAGACAATGAAGTACAGACAAACTCTGCCATGCAGCAACAGTACGTACGTGTAACTGTAAGCACGCCCTCGACACCTAGTGCACGGCCGTGCTTCACCTTGGAGGCCTGTAAATAGCAAGCCAACCCTCACCATTTGTTCATCTCTTCTTGTGCTCTCTTGGGCCGACTCAATGCTTCTTCCAGAGATCTTGGGGTCTTGTGGGAGGCCTTCTGGCCATCCTAACATCCCTCAATGGTTAGGCTTCGTCCTACCTTGATCGGCTTGGCCAAGAAGAGGATCGTAGAGTAGTTATGCAATAATATCGAGGGTCGTGAGAATCAAGAGAGCTACATATCACTTGAAGATGGATAGCTTGTCTATGAGTAGCCATGTTCTTGTGTTGATCAAGTTCTATGGTTGTATCTTTCTATTATCATGAACCCACTTGATTTGTAGACTTTTATTTTTATTATTAGTAGTTTATTTTTAGTTATTTGTGGTGTCCTCTTCTTCTAATCCTTATTTGTTTATCTTTGTGACAGGTTGCTTTGATGATAACTTAAACCTAAAATCAATATTAACTTATTAGGAGAACTCATTAGTGTACCCATGGTGTGTAAAAACCCATGCACTTGTGAGCTCATCCTAAAATATAAAATAATAATTGATTAACATAACTAAAATAACTAGAGGTTTAATCAGCTTCTGGTAGTCCCGAACTAGATCCAAGGCAAGGAAACCGGAAGTGAGACAGATCCTTCGGGCTTCTGATATCCGAACCGGGTTCTAAGCAATGGCTTCTGAAGTGGACCAGATCTTAGTGACACATTTCTGGTACTTACCAGATGATTGGATGATCTTCTAGGTAAAAAGAGGTTTCCCTAAGGGCCCACCAGTGATCTTTTGTTGCATACGCCTTTAGGATTATGTGCCACCTTTATCAAGGGTTTCATCTAGTTCGGGAGGTTAAGGGTTGGGTAATTAAGTTATCATTAATTCAACCAACTTAATATTTAATTGATCACTAAATGTTAAGTGTCACAATAAAGCTAAACAAATAATGGATTCTTTATCTAGTTCTCGTTAGTACAACGCCGTTAACCAATGGGGTACGGTCTCCATATATCAACTGTAAGAGAGATCCATCGACCTAGTTCGTTAACCAATGGGGATTCGTTGTTGGCCTACTCGGGAATGACCCTAAGGCGAGACCCTTCGGTACGAAACGCGAGAGCTAAGACGAGGTGTACGGTGTTCCAGGTCGGAAGTGAAGCCTCCGCTTTAAGAAGGAGATGAGCTCGAAGACCATATACTTGACCGCGGTTTGAGGAGCCCACTATACGCGAGGCCCTGGCGGAGACCCACAGGTGGACGCACGCTGGAGAGGTTTAGCATTCTATGCAATAGTAGCCTCCGCTTCTCTATTAAAGAGTCAAGACTTCAAGATCCCTCTCGTCTTCCTCACAAAACTAAGTAACTTAATTATTAATTCTAATAATAAACTTAACTATTAAATCAATAGACCCCGAGATATGCATAATTTACTATTCTACTATTTTTATCTTTTCTTTTATAAAAACCAAAACCTTTTTCAAAAAACTATTTTTATCAAAGAACCCCTCCGTTTTATTTTTATTTTTCAAACCCGATCAGTAAATTGATGTAAGGTTGAGTAGGGGAAAGTGTGATCCTTGGGGATACGATACTCAATACTTACCCTAGAAACTATACTATGCACGTCAGGTTCTCTGCCTATGTGTTGGTTTTCGTTTCAAAAGTAAATATTGTTTACTTTATAAATTTAAACCCTGGTAAAACCGGTTTAGTAAAATTAAGTCATTTGACCCAAACCAAAGTTTCTGGATTAAAACACCAAGTTTTTGGCACCGGGAAAATGATATCTTTTTAATTACTAAAACCACGCACACCAGATGGCAAAATGGTAAGTAAAATTAAGTGCCTTTGACTTGGTTTATGAATCTATAAATGCAATCAAATCACAGGCTCTAGCTGATTTTGTCTCTGATTTCAGTAGTGACATCCTAAGTGAAGTAGAGTCAGAAGTACAACAATTAAATGAAATTTGGAAAAATGGACTTTATACACTGATGGTGCTTCAAATATGAGAGGTACAGGATTATGAATACTACTAAAATCGCCACAAGGGGACATAATACCCCCATGCAATTAGATGTGCATTTCAAAACAACCAATAATGAGCAGAATATGGAGCTCTCATTGCTGGTTTACATGCTAAGGATATGCATGTTGTAAATCTAGAAACATTTGTTGATTCTTTGTTGATTACTAACCATTTTAGTGGATCTTATGCAGTAAAAGGTCAAAAATTAGTTATTTATCTTGAAATAGTGAAAAAAATTAGCATTTTCATTTGCAAAATTTACATTAACACAGGTACCTAGGGAAGAAAATGCTGAAGCTGATGCCTTGGCTAATTTAGGATCCTCCTTAAATTTACCAGAAGGATCCAAAATTCCCGTAATTCACATCCTAAAGCCAGCAACTGAAGAGTTGCATCCTGAGGATAACACTGTGCATCCTGAGGATAACACTGTCCTCGCTACTCAGGATCAAGATGATTCATGCTGGATGACTCCTATAGTAAAGTATCTTAAGGATGGTGACATCCCTGATGGAGAAAATGCAAGGGCTTTCACGATGAAGGTGTCAAAATTTATCATTATAAACAATATATTGTATAGAAAAACTCTTGCAGGTCCATACTTAAGATGTCTCAACAAGGAGGAAGCTAAAGAAGTTCTCAAAGACATCCATGAAGGAGATTGTGGAAACCACACAGGAGGAAGAGCTCTATACTCAAAGACTCTAAGAACAAGATACTATTTTCCATCCATGAAGAAGGATGCTATGTTGCATTCTCAGAAATGTGATGCATGTCAAAGACACAGCAACATCCTACACCAGCCTGCTGAACCATTGCATCCCATTATCTCACCATGGCCTTTCATGAAATGGGGGATGGACATAGTGGGAAAATTACCTAAAGCTCCTAGTGGAAACGTGTTCATGCTAGTTATGACTAACTACTTCTTGAAATGGATAGAGGCCGAAGCATTTGTACAAGTCAGAGACAAGGAAATAGTATCCTTCATCAAGAGAAAAATCCTAACAAGATTTGGTGTACCAGCTGAGATTATATGTGACAATGGATCTCAGTTCATCAGCAAAAGGACAACCAGTTTTTGTGAAAGCTGGGGAATCAAGATGATAACATCAACACCTGTCCATCCTCAAGCTAATGGACAAGCAGAATCTTCCAACAAGATCATCGTCAACAATCTAAAGAAGAATCTAGGAGAAGAAAGGAATATGGGCAGAAGAACTTCCATTTGTATTGTGGCCAGATATAACCACCTCTAAGAATGCAATTGGCCAAACACCTTTCTCTTTGGTCTTTGGAACAGAAGCTATGCTCCCAACAGAGATGATAATGCCTACAGCCCGAAGACATCTTCAGGATGCAACTACCAACTCGGATGCATTGTTACAAGATCTTGAAACAGTGGATGAACTTAAAGATGCTGCTAAATTGAGGATGGCAGCCTATCAACAAAGGATAGCCAGAGCATACAACAAGAATATAAGGATACAAAGGTTCCAAGTAGGAGACTTGGTTCTAAGAAAAGCCTTTCAGAACGCTACCAAACCAAGTGATGGTAAGTAAGCTCCTAAATGGGAAGGACCATACTTGATTGATTCTGAGGCTGGCAAAGGAGCATATTGGCTCTCAACCATGCAAGGTGAAATTCTTCCCCGGTCTTGGAATGCAATCCATCTAAAATACTATCACATATGAGGTATGAAAACTATCTATCTTTATTTACATTTCATTTTTATAACAATATCACAACTAAATATGGTCTAGTATATAGTCCATCCTAAGAATTTTACAGAACTATCCTGAAGATGGAACTTTGAAGACTAGAGGGTTGGCCACCCTCTCCTACGTTAAGGTATCTGATACCTTCCTAAGGTTTAAAGGTTTTCACCTTTCATATTGGGTTAGCAACCCACTGGAGCGCACGTTATTCGTGTATATCTTCGGGATGGTGGGACCAGTACATGTAAAAGTGGTGGCAATCTCATCATTTTTGGAGTATACATTGAATCCCCAAGGTTTAGACATTTTTCAATGTCTCTTTCTCGTATTTGACCAGACGGGAGGTCGAACGTGAGTCTTATCAAGGTCGAAGGAGTCTTGTGTGTTACATTTCTACATTCGAGTCTATTCAAGAGGTCGAACCAAGGAGTTTTCTACGTTCGAACCCACGTATTCTTGTTAGAGGTCGAACCTGTTATTGTTTTTGGAAATTTTTCTAAGTGTTTACATTTCAAACATCATGGACAAAATTTGGGGATTTCCTATGACACCAAGGCCTACAACAACAGAACAACAGCATGTTTCGATGAATCCATGGGCTGTAGCTTCTCAGAAGACAAACACACAATCATCTCAACCGATTAACTATCTTGCCATGTCTAGTTCTACATGACCACCTGTTACTCAACCTCCACAACCACAAGTGAATGATTATTGGGGCGTTGCAGCAGCAGCGGTGCATTCTCAGACTACTAATGCGATTACCACATTGATTAATGATCTATCATCACGCAGTGGGAATCGTCCTCTGAAGTTGATGGAAATGGCAGATTATAACCAATGGCAAAAGAAGTTCAAGATTCATCTAGAGGGCCTGGGTTTGGAAGGAAGTGAAGCTTGGCAAATGATAGTCAAAGGATACGTTGCTCCATGTCTTGAGAACACCGATATCCAGATTCCACTTGAAGAGTTGAAAGAAGACGAAAAGAAAAAGTTCGCAATGGAGAATAAAGCTTTTTCACAACTGTCCCAAGCTTTGACTACAGATTTACTACATCAGTTTGGATCGTGTACCACATCAAAGCAGTTATGGGATGTGTTGAAAAAACAGGCATGATGGTAACGAAAAGACAAGAAGGTTGAGGGTGGAAGAGCTGAAGAAAGAGTTTGAGAATTTCAGCTATGTTGGGAATGAAGCCTTAAAAGAGCTTGTTCCAAGATACTGTCATCTATTAACAGAATTGTCAAACTATGATATCAAGATTCCTATGTCAGAATTGGTAGACAAGTTTGTTGATTCAATTCCTCCATATTGGAGTCAACATATTGAAGTCTTGAAATAAAAAGATGCGTATCAGTGTTGGACCATTAATGAGCTGATTCAAAAGTTAGAGAACAAAGAATTTGAGGAGAAGAGAAAAGCTAAAAGATCACAGTTTCCACAGAACCCGGAACTGTATCATGCTGCATCATCTTCTTCTATGTCCAGTTCAAGTGTTGGTGGAAGTGTTGCACCTCATATAGCTTGTGTTTCTAGTGTTGTTGAACCACCAAGAAACCCAATCAATTATCTTGCACAAACATCAACCTATACACCAACCTATACAAATTCTTACATACCACCTTCACCTCAAATGTCTGTAGCATGTTACACATCAACCATGAACACACCTCAACAACAACAATATGTTCCACCAATGACACAAGCTTCATCAAGCCAAAGTCCGATCGTGTTGGAAACTTCCAACATGAATAATGTTACTGTTGAAGTGGCACAACAACACATTGCTTTGGTTTCAGCAATGGTCGCTTCTTACAATAGACTTGTGGCAAGTCAGATAGGGAACAACAATCTGACTAATGAAGATTATGCCCAGATAGATAAAGAAGAGATGGAATTGATAGATATTCAATGGGCTTTTGCAAGCATGATGAGAAGAGCTACCGAATTTATTGAGAAGACCGGCAGAACTGATCTTGCTACCTAACCAAATAGTACCTATGGCTTCAACAAAGCTAAGGTAACTTGTTTTAACTGTGGTACTCGAGGTCATTTCAAGAAAGAGTGTACTCAACCGATGTAGCAAGGTAAAAGGAACCCTTTTAATTCCAACTATCAGAACTGACAATCACAAAACCAGGTTACCTATCAAAGCCAAAACAACAACAACTATCCACAACAAAACAATTTCCAAAAGCGACAAAACACCTCTCAAAATACCACATCTAGACAAACATCTACACCCAATCAAACCCAAACTCAAACTCCATCTAACCCAACCAGAACCATCATTCCTAATTTCTACACCTAACAGTCAACCTCAAAATGAGAATCAGAATCAGACATTGGTGATTCAGAAGGATGAGGGTTATGATTGGACTGCAATGCAATTGGGAGTTGAGGAGATTACGAGTGGGAATGTAGCATGTCTTGCTAAGGAGATGAATTTAGAGGAGTCGGTGATAGCTGTAGATGTTGTGGAATCTGAGAAAGTGTCTGAGGTTATGATTGAGGAGATGGTTGATGAAGTCCAGATTTTTGTTGTTGAGAAAGTTGAAGACACAAGTGCTAGAAAGGTTTCGGGAACTATCATTGACTCAGTTGCTGAGGTTTCTGATGAACCTGAATCTGTTTATTTTGACTCGTAAAGTGAAGCTGACTCGGAAGCAAGCATTAATTCTTTGGATGATGAGATTGATCAATTATTAGCCGAAGCAGACTTTCTGATGACGAAGAAATCATGCATTGTGGATGATGCCTTCATGAAGATTGACTATTCTAAGTTCTTTACTGGGAAAGAGGCTCACTTTGCACTGATGGCTATGACAGATCCGCCTAAATCGGTAAGTTCCGACTCTACAACTAACATGTGTAGTGATAAATACTGTGGTACTTGTGATAGATTGATTGAGGAAAACAAGCAACTCAAGGTTCAACTTGAGAGTGCTAGAATCAACATTCAATCTTATCGTAAGGATACTCATGAATTCAACAAAACACTTGAAGGGTATAAAAAGGACATTTCAGAATTAAAGAAAACCCTTTCTTTAAAACAAACCGCCATTAAGAATTACATTAATGAACTTGAAGAAACAAAATTGGAAATGGCCACTATCAAGTGTTTTGCTGAAAAGGTCAATAAAAAGTTAGAGAGCTATAAGCATGTTGCTTATGTTGTTGACCACATTATTGAGGAACCATCACAATCCAATAGTGCAAACTACAAATATGTTTCTTCTCCAGTGTTATTTGAAAATCACAACTTGAACTCAGTAACACCGGAGAGTTAAGTAAAATCGGACTCCGCATCGGACAGTGAATCTAACACTTCCAGTGTTGGAGATCCTAATTCCGATGTGAGACCGATACTTGGATTGAATGATGAAGGGGTGACAGCTGTAGCTGATGATTCAGATACTGAAGATGAGAAACCTAAGAAAGGTAGTGATATTCCTTTGGCAAATCACATTATTACAAATGAACCAAGGTTACCTTCTCAGGTTTCACATCCTCAGGCAAATGCACATAGAATGAATCAATCAGTAAAGAAGAATGATAAAAATGAATCAGTTGACAAACCAGTCAAGGTTTTCTATCGGATGGAAGGATCCGATAAGATAATCTCTGATGAGGAATATCCAATACAGTTTGCAAATTATTCCAAAATTGAGAAAATTTGGCAGGAAAGTACCATTTGGTTTCCTAAGCATGAAAGGACCAATGATATTCCTCCTGAAATTTTAAAGAAACTGTATTGTGATAATCCAAAAGAACCGAAAGTTCATGTCACTGAATTTATTAAACCAAAAGAAAAGGTAAACGGATTTATTGAACCGACTTACTCAAAGGAACCCGCTCCAATGAGTTTAAGACGAAAGTGTGTTGATGATCAATACTCGGTCAATTCATTCGCTAAGCCTAATGCTAAAAATGTGTTTGAAGAATACCGTGCATGTTTCAAATGCAGGGACAGGGCATTTACTTGCTCACTGCCCGTATGTGAGACATAAGAGACACGAAGTTGAACAGAGGCAAATGTTTAGGAATTCGATGAATGATCATAGACAAAATGGTTCACAAAGACAATTTGTTCCTCAAAGGCAACATTTAAGTTCTCAAAGACAACAATTTTTCCCACAAAGGCAACACTTTTATAATCAAAACTAGTTTTATAACAAAAGGGAAAACAGACCGATTGTCTATGATAACAGAAACCGAATTGCCATGGAGAAGCAACTGAGGAAACCAATGGTGAACACAACTAATGATAAACAAAAGGTTTTACCAAAACCAGCTGTTAAATCATTGGTTGGACATGTGTCTGTTAAATCAGATAAGGTAACCAAGAAAGTTTCATTTATGAACGACACAAAGAAACTTACCGAGACTCAAAAATCTCAGATTAGGATACTTAAACGTTCTGAACAATCTTGGACACCAACGGGTTCTCCAGGTGCTTCAACATCAAATGCCAATGTGAAAACTGAAAATGATAAAGGTTTGAATAACCTGAAAAAGGTTGATTCGAAACCAAGTGTTTGTGAAAGTGATTCTTTGAAGCCTAACATTCAAAGACCCAAGACCAAACAGGTTTGGGTCCCTGTTAAAAACTAACTTTGTTTGTGAATTGTGCAGGGAGCTCCAGCTGGCCCTGTTAGCAGTCTTTGGATTGTCGACAGTGGAGCTTCTGGGCACATGGACCGGAGATTTAACATTACTTTCTGACATCAAGAACATAAATGGTGGTTATGTGGCGTTTGTGGGAAACAAAGGAGGTTATATAACGATGGAAAGGAGTGTTAGCAATGGGAGCGTGAGTTTTGAAAGAATATCTTATGTGAAGCAAATCGATTATAATCTGTTAAGCGTCAGTCAGATTTGTGACAAACAGTTTTCTGTTCACTTTGATGATAAATTTTCCTATATTCTGAAACCCGGTTTCATCATTCCAAAAGAGTGGATCATGTTAAAAGCACCAAGAGTGAACAACTTGTACATTCTTGATATGAGTAAGGCTATGACAACCCAGGGTCAAGTCACGTGTTTTCTATCCAAAGCTACAGAAAAAGAATCAATCATGTGGCACAGAAAGATGGGACACATTCACATGAGAAAGATGAATCATTTGGTGAAGAACGGGCTTGTAGAAAGGGTTAATGTGAAGCATTTTCATCTGAATGATAAATGTGTGAGTTGTAAGAAAGGTAAACAACACAAACAGTCCCACAAACCAAAGAAAGTGAACTCTGTAGAATTGCCACTTAAACGTTTGCATATGGATCTTTTCGGACCTGTCAAGCGTAAAAGTCATTATGGAGAGCTTTACTGTCTTGTGGTTACAGACGACTACTCAAGATTCTCGTGGGTGATGTGCATGCAACACAAAAGTGAGACGTTTAATAATCTGAAGGATTTGTTCACCCGGTTGGAAAACATCTACAGTTTAAAGATCAAACGAATTCGTAGTGACAACGGGACGGAGTTCAAGAATTCTCAGATGGATGCACTATGTGAAGACAAAGGAATTCATCACGAGTATAGTGCACCATACACTGCTCAGCAGAACGGTGTTGCCGAACGGAAAAAACAGGACTCTAATAGAAACGGCACGAACAATGCTTGCGGATTCGAATCTTCCAGTGATGTCTTGGAATGAAGCCATCTACGAAGCTTGTTACACATTGAATCATGTATTGACAGTGAAGAAGTTTGGTAAAACTTCTTATGAGCTGTTAAATAGACGAAAGCCGAATTTAGAGTATCT
This sequence comes from Ambrosia x helenae, assembly GCA_030844895.1. Taxonomy (NCBI): domain Eukaryota; kingdom Viridiplantae; phylum Streptophyta; class Magnoliopsida; order Asterales; family Asteraceae; genus Ambrosia; species Ambrosia x helenae. The sequence goes on along the minus strand of JAUTDX010000757.1, from coordinate 51,290 downwards.
AGAACCTTTTAGGGCACCTTGTACAATGTTGAATGAAGTTTGGACCAAAAGCTAAAGAGGGATATTTTGTTGGATATGCAACCCCACGTAAACGGGTATTCAACAAAAGAACTCGACAGGTTGAAGAGTGGGCAAACGTGAAAGTACAACGCTACACTTAAAATGTTCAAGGAAGTGGCCCCGACTGGATGTTTGACTATAAAGATTTCTTTGAGTCATTCAATCTGGATAGCTTGGTTGAAGAGGCTGTTTTACGACTTTATTACGAGTGTGAAAACGCAGTGACCTCATCGTTGGTGCGTCCGATCACAGTAACTTCTCCAGCAGCTTCTAATGATACCAATGTTCCTGCTAATGAAGAAGAGGTTTTCCAAGAAGCTTCTACTACTCTTGACTCATCAGAATCGGAAGATGACGATGACATATTCAGTGAAGCTATCTTAGATCATGCTACGGAAGAACCACCAGTGAACCCAAATCCAGATGTTGCATCTTCGTCTAATACGGGTAATGATTTGGATATGGTTGAAAATCTAACTACTCAGACGGGAGTTCAAGTTCCTGATCATCCGGAATCTTGGATTCATCAGATTCATCCGCTTGAGCAAGTTATTGGTGATCCCGGCAGCAGCGTTATGACTAGAGGACAACTCTGACGTTCAACTTCACATGATAATATTGGAGCCCTATCCCTATATGCTAAACTACAAAAATCTAGTTGTCAAAATGACTGGTCTTTTGCTTGTTATGTTTCGCAGGTTGAGCCGCGGACATACAAGGATGCCTTACTAGATGATGCTTGGGTTGAAGCAATGCAAGAGGAATTGTTGCAGTTTCAGAAACTAGGAGTCTGGACGCTAACAGATTTACCTCCGGGTAGGAAGAGGATTGGCACAAAGTGGGTTTTTAAGTGTAAAAAGGATGATCGAGGCATAATCGTAAGAAACAAAGCTCGATTGGTCATTCAGGGATTTAGTCAAACTAAAGGAATAGATTATAATGAAGTTTATGCACCGGTTGCACGTATAGAAGCTATTCGTATGTTTCTAGTGTATGCTTCCTACAGGAAGTTCAAGGTGTATCAAATGGATGTGAAAAGCACATATCTGTACGGTGTGGTCAAGGAAGAGGTATATGTTGGTCAACCACTAGGCTTTGAAGATCCTATCCACCGGGATAAGGTTTATATTCTTAACAAAGCACTTTATGGGTTGCACCAAGCTCCACGGCAATGGTATGAGGAGCTGAGCACGTACCTACTTTCAAAAGAATTCAAACGAGGTTTGGTAGATTGTACTCTGTTCACAAAAAGAACATAGGGTGACTTGCTTCGTGTTCAAATATATGTTGACGACATTATTTTTGGATCTACTAATGAGCTTTTATGGAGAGAGTTTGAACGAGTCATGCAGGAAAAGTTCGAGATGAGCGCAATGCGGGAAATGCAGTTTTTCCTAAGCTTGCAGGTGGATCAACTGCCAACGGGCATTTTCATTCACCAGACGAAATATGTATATGACGTCTTGAGCCGGTTCCAGATGGAAGATTCAAAGCCTATGGATACCCCAATTCAACCTAATCACGGGATTGGAGTTGACGCTAAGGGGAGCTTACAGATCCTTTCACGTATATAGCCATCGTCGGATCTTTGATGTATCTAACCACACCTCGTCCAGTCATAATGTTTGCAACATGTCTCTGTGCTATATTTCAATCGAAGCTGAAACAGAGTCACCTTACAGCTGTCAAACGAATCCTGAGATATCTGAAGGGTTGTCCGTCGCGTGGACTTTGGTACCCTAATGATGATAATTTTGACTTTGTTACTTTTAGAGATACAGATTATGGTGGTTCTGACAAAGACAGCAAATCCACAACGGCTGGATGTCAATTCTTTGGGAGCAGGCTCGTAACCTGGTAATGTAAGAAGCAGACAGGAGTTGCACTATCTACTTGTGAACCGAATACGTGGCAGCCTTGAGTTGCTGTTCACAAGTTTTGTGGATTCAACAGCAGATGCGCGACTACGTTTTGCAATATCTTAAAACTCCAATTCATTGTGACAATGAAGCTGCCATAGCACTCACTAAAGACACGGTCAATCACTCTAAGGCTAAGCATATTCAGATTAAGTATCACTTTATACGTGATTGCTATGCTAAATGGTTGATTGATATGGTCAAAATCCACACTGACTATCTGAGAGCTGATCTTTTTACCAAAGCTTTTGACAAATCTAGATTCGAATTTTTTCTAAGAGCTAATGGTATAAAAGATAAACAAGACTAATCGTCACCTCGGTTTATCGCATTTTTTTTTAGTTTTTCTATTGTTTTTTTCATAAAATCAAAAATCCAAAAATATGTTTTTCATTTCAGGGGGAGTTTTATTTTCAGAAAAACCAAAAACATTGAAAAATCCAAAAAGCCATAAAAATTCAGAAAAACCCAAAATGATTTTCCAGGAGTAAAAGAGGAAATGATAGTACATCAGTGGGGATCTAACACATGCTAAAGAATTGAAATGCTACATAAGGTGTGTGTTGATTTTGTGTGATGTGCTGGTAGGCTTCGTAGACTTATTACTGCGTGCCTTAGCGATACAAACATAACGAACTACTTGCTAGTGGCTGAACACCTCATGGGCAAATGGTCTTGGTAGTGTAATTTCGTTTGATAGGGTTGCCAAAATCTGAGGTTTCGGGTCGTTATGTTATTTGTTATCCGGGGTATCTTGATTGATCTTTTGTCGTATTGATTTACAGACCTAGATTCAATCAAGATATTTGCTAAAAAGAGCTTATTTGCCAAATCCTGAAAGTTACCGAATTGAGGAACTTAAAATCTATTATAATGATCAAAGATCATTTAACGCATAGTATCAATTCTATGATGAAAATAATTGATTGATATCAGCCTCAACCTGATATATATGCACGTGTTACTCTGTAGCATTGATTTGCTAACATGTACACCTCTGAGCTATGTATCTTGTAATATAACGGATAACATTTGGCATAATCACGCGTTACGATGAAGCTTTGTGTAAATTCCTTGATATGGGAGTATGTCATGTGCGTGAGAACCATAAGCCTATTAGTTATAATACATCTAATTGCGTATCATTTTAAAGCACTGCATAATAGTCTGCATGTGAGCTTATGTGAATAACAATAACAGCAATTGCCGGATCACACATTGTCTTTACTGATAATAAATAATAAAAATCAATGGTGTGATCAGATTTCTCAAAAACTGATATGATCCTCTTACCGGAAATCACAAAATGTTTACTGCTTTAAGTTTACATTTCTGCATCTTATTTTCATTTTCTGCAAAATATATAAAAACTCAAAAAGATTTTTGGTGTGTTTTAGCATAAATTTCATAAAATCAAAAATTTTTACATTTCTGTGTTATTTTTTATAACCGATGGTGATTGATGGTCATTTTCTGAAGTTTGGCAGACCAATTTGAGTATTGTATCATTAAAGTGCAAAATGATGAATGTTTGAAGGTATAAGTTGGTGTTTGTTTTTCTCCCAGAAGCACTTCTGACCTCTTTTGTCTGCACTTCTGACCTCTTTTGTCTGCGCCGCGCAGACGGGGCAGACATTTGGGGCGGGTAGACTGTTTGTTTTTCGGAAGACATTTCACGCCAAAAGCTCTTCCTGACCTCTTCTTGGTGCAGACTTGGACCAAAGTCTTCTAAGGTCTTCTCCTCACCCATCACCACCACCACCCACTACCACCACCACCACCACCGTCCACCACCGTCACCCACCCACCACCACCACCTAGCATCGTCCACCACCACCGTTCACCACCACCACCATCCATCACCACCACGGTCTACCACCACTACCCACCACCGTCCACCACTACCACCACCCACCACCACCACCCACCACCACAATCATCAACCACCACCACCGACCACCACCACGGTCCACCACTACCACCACTTACCACCGTCCACCCACCCCCACTACCACCACCGTCCACCACCACCCACCACCACGGTCCACCACCCACCACCACCACGGTCCACCACCACCACCACCACCGTCCACCACCACTACCACCATCACTACCACCACCACCCACCACCACCACCACGGTCCACCACCACCAACCACCTTCAACCCACCACCACTACCACCACCCACCACCGTCCACCACCACCCACCACCACCACCCACCACCACCACGGTCCACCACCACCCACCACCATGGTCCACACCACCACGGTCCACCACTACCACCACCGTCTACCACCAGACTGCTATAAAAACTCAGTTTATTTAAATTTAAGTTTATTTCAGCAGCCTGCAGACGTTAACAAACAAACAGTCTTCTTCTTGCAGACTGCAGACCTTTGGTCCACCTCTTCTCTTGCAGATGTCTACAGATGTGGTCCGCAGACTGCAGACCTTTTCCTGCAGAAAAAACAAACAACACCTAAATGATTGAAAATAATTAAACGAGATTCGATTTTGAGATTTGGTATAATTTTTAGAATTCCAAATGTTCTTCGCCCCTTCGGTGGGTCGAAGGAGCATTTGAGTCTTCTTTCAAACCTATAAATGAGGTCGAATGAGAGTGTTTCAATGAATTGTTTTCATTCGAACCCTTCAACTTCATTTGAACCTTTACCTAGGGTCCAATGAGGATTGCAGTTTCTCATTCGAACCCATACCAGGGTCGAATGAAGAACATTATAAATACCCTTTACCCTCATTCGAACCCTTCATAATTTTTTTCAAAATTCTGAGATTACCAGACCTTGTTGCTTTTTCATTTTCAATCATATATTCTTGTTCCTTGCATTCTGCTGATCATTTCTATATAACAATCACAGGTAATGGATGACAAACAAGTTCAGAATCGTTGATTTTGTCACTAGAACCCTAGACTTCATAATCAGACCATTTGGATGTTGTTTAAACACAAATTGATTATAGACAAACCAATATCGATGGTTTTAGGGGGGGATAGAACCAAAATCTAGGTTTAAAACATGATAATTAATCAGATTGATTGTTTGAATAAATAAAACCCTAGATTTTGATGAAAAACCATCAATAATAGGTTATTTGAATCAATTGATCATTGATAATTGTTATTCGGCCATGGTAGGACTTAAACAAGCCAAAATGTGATGTTTATCGTGTCTGATTGGAACCTTGGTATTTTCAAACTTCAAACAGTCAGATTCAACCATATCAACAGGGTCGAATGAGACTTTTAGAGGTTGAAAGTGGCTTTTGTTGGTCGAATGTGATTGTTTGAGGTCGAAGGTGGAATATTAGGTCAAATGAACCTTTTGTTTATATGATTTTTCTCATTCGAACCTGTTTTCTTCATTTAAACCACAAAATTTCTTCTTTCGAACCACCGGTTGGGTCGAAGGAAGAAAATGTTGACCAAAATTCATATTTTGTCCGATTTTGATAAATTTCATGTTTATTGTTTTGCAGTTTTCAATGGCTGCACAACAAAATCCAGAGAAAGAAGTTCCTGTTCAAGAGAAACCAGTAGAAAAGCCTAAAGAGTTAATGTTTGAAGAAGCACACAACTGTTGCGCTTTCATTGGTGAAGTTAAGCAACATGTTGAATTCTCAGGGATTGTGGATTTCTTAAAGAGAAGCAGGGTGATTTATGCTCTTGCTACAACAACCACAATATACAAAGACCATCATGTTGATTTTCTGGAATAGAGCATTGATTAGCTTTTGGGATGGAAAATCAGCAATCCAGAGTTATATTCAGGGAGAACTTGCTCTAGTGACTGAAGATGACATTCGTGAAGCTTTGTAGCTGAAAGATTCTCCGACAGATCCTACTGAGCTGTCTTGGATAGAACAGAGGAAATGTTTTCTTAGGATGAAATACAATGGTCCTATCACTGATGGATTGTTACACATAGCTAAACTGTGTCCACAATTCAAATATTTGGTACATGTGATCTTGCATGTATTTGGACCAGTTCGTGGTGGTTATGATGTGATGAGAAAGATTTTGAGTTCTCCGGTGGTTGCATTGATTCTGAATAAGCCCTTCAATGTTTCTGGGATGATATTTCAGCATATGATGGAAGTGCTGAAAGGGTTAAAGACAGACAAGTTTCTGATGTACCCAAGATTCTTACAGATGATTTTTGATAAGAAATATCCTGATTTGAAGAGAGATTCTAAGCGGATAGTGTATCAAAGTCACATGAATCTTAGTACGTTGAGCAAGATGAAGGGTTATAAGGGTGTTCCAGAAAATGAAAGACCTCCATTCAAGAATTTGTTTGGACACTTAATCAATCCAAACTACAAGGATCGGGTCAAGACAAAGCAAGGAATGCAGATGGTGAATCTGATAATGATAATCCTTTATTTCCAGTTGATCCTGATGCAAAGAGGAAACGTCTAGTAATCAATAAAGGTGCCAAGTCTGGAAAGGGAAAGGCAAAGGTTGTGGAAGTTGAACCAAAGAAAGAAAAGGTTGTTAAGAAGAAAGCCAGAAAAACAAAGACGATGCTTGTTGATGAAGAGTCTATAGATTCAGAATAGACTCAAGATGATGAGGAATGGGATTCTGGTAATGAAAAATCAAATCCACTAAACCCAAGGCCACTGAGGTTGGTGAGATTGATAGTTTGAACAAAGCCATTGAGGATCAACAACAGAGTCCACCAGCTGTGAATGTAGAAGAACTATATCTTACAATTGATGATCAGGATTTTGGTGGATCTCCTGTTGCTGGAGATAAGATAAAGAAGCCTAAGTTTAAGACAATGGCGAAAAGAGAGAACCCTAAGAAAAGAAGAGATAGGGAAGTTGAGTTGTGATTGCTGGAAAGAAGGTTCCAGATGTTGGAAGTTCTAAAGCCACAACACCTGTAACATCCCCGGTTGCTAAGAAAAAGAAGAAAGTTACTCAAGAAACAGCTGTGAATCCTCCTCCAGATTTTTCTACTACTTTAGAGATTGTCTTGCAGCAATTTTAGAAGAAGAAGTCTATTACAAATCCTGTTGCTGAATCATCTTCACCTCAAGTTACTGTTTCAAATGAGGTTATGGAAGCTGTGAACAAGCAGATAGCTGAAGTGATGAAAGCTTTCAACAAGCAACAAGAAGAAATTGAAAAGATGAAGAAGGATGAACAGACTATGCTGAAGATTGTTTTATCATCTAAAGCAAATCAAGAGGAGCTGGAAGCTAAGTTGAATGAGCTTCAAGAAGAAAATCAGAGGTTTTTAGCTCATGGAAAGAGGAATACTAGAAGAATCAAGATCTTGCAGCTTGAAAACACAAAGATCCAATCTGACAACAAATCAATGAAGAAATTACTTGATGACTTGTATTCTAAAGCTCCTCAACTGAAAGATACAGAAGAAGAGGAAAAGGAGGATGATGAACAACAAGTTGATTATGAAGATTCAGATGATGAGAAAGATGATGATGAGTCTGATGATGATTCTTCAGATGATGATGATGCTGGTGATAAATTTGGAAATAAGAAAGATGATAAAGCAGATGATGATGATTCTGATGAAGATGATGATGATGTTGATAAGTATAGTTATGAAGAAAGAAAGACTGATCAAGGTTATGCAGGTGAATCTAGTTAGAAGAAAACACCTGGAGAGAATGTTGATGATGAAAGTATCTTCTGGACTTAAAAGATCAAATCTTTATCAGAAGAAGACAAGAACTTATATCGTCAGATGCTGAATCAGAAGGTTTGGACTATAGAGTTGACTAGAAAGTTTTCAGAAATCTTTTAATCTGATGATATGAAGTATGAGCTTGAATATTGTAACAACCCGACCCGGTGGGGGCTGATCGAAATGACAGTTTGGTAACAGACTTGCACAATGGAAGCAACGATAACTAATATATATTGTTTTATACAATTTCTAATCCAAAAATAAAATGCACAACTTAAATAAGTAAACTAATATCTATGCAGGGACGAAACGCAACGGTCGTCGAAGCAGTCGATAGAATTTGATCTGCTAGTCGATCCAAACCTCAAACCATGCTTAGCTCTAGATGCTCTCTCTCGTTATGCTAGCTTCTTGAATCTTCTATCATAACAAGCTCTAATCCGCGCTAGCAAGCATATACCTCGTTCTTCAAGATTATCCAAAGCAGTACCTGGACACATGCTTAAAAGAGTTTGGTCAGCAAATATGCCGGTGAGTCCGTGTAAATTGTTAAGTAAATCCAAAATAGTTTAGTAGTTCGAAAACAAGTTTACAAAGTTAAACACATAGTGATGTACAAGTATCACACCTCAATCCTAACACGGAATCCATCTACTCCCATTATGGATTCCCTACGGCATAATATATGCCGCAACAGTCCGTAGACCTCAGTGGAGGGTTTTCCGGGCTTCCGGATCCACTGTGCGTGGGGGATTCCCCAAGTAGTACTACCCATACATTAAGTGGCCCAATTCCTTTGGGTTAATGAGTGTGCATCTGGTTTCGTGAGCCCTTGTCACATCAAGTAAGTTTACACACAAAACAGTTTACACGTTCAAGCATATGTTCACCCCAAAACATTTAAAACAGAAAAAAGGGGAAGCACACGAACTCACCTTAGCGGCGTTTCCCATCACGTCACACCGTCACATTGTATCCCAAGTCTAGTCAGAATCCTTCCATTCTTAGCTCACAAGGTCCTATGGTATTTACAAATATTAGTGGGTGTAACCGAACATCGCGGTTACACGTGTGGACGAGCTATGACCTTTCTAGTTTTTAATATTGTTAGTAATCTATTCATGTATAGTTTTTGAATAAATGGTTTAGTTATCCTAGTCTCATTCGGCCACTTCTTTTTATTTCCTTTACCGATCGTTTTAATGTCCTTGTCTCATTGCTTATTAGTTCCTTTATAGCAAACTTCTACTCGGTACTGTCATACGCCTATGTCATATATGTTGATATTATTACTTGCATATATTTATATATTTAATGTGTATTGTTTGGAGTTTATATCATATATCGATAAGTCCATATAAGTGTCGATTACATCAAAAAGGCGTCCTAAGTCCAACTTCATATACACCACCCCATTAGTTCAATGATCAAATATAACTTAATGGCCTAGTTAAACATCATCTCGTATGTCCGAATAATGGATCTCAAGGTTCAATGTTCTTTTGTTGATTCTACATTCCAATCAACATTACTAGCTATACATATAATACCAAGGCGCCACACTACTCACTCGTATATACATTCGCCTACCTTCTTAGTTCTTATATTATATATATACATATGTATATTTAGGTTGGTTTATTGAATCGAGCCCGTAACGGTCATAGTTCCACACGTGCACACACGAATACTTATATGTATAATATTCTTGAATTAATTGTAGTCAGCAGTCGTACGCTTATACCTTCACGTTCCTTTCAGCTGGCTGAGTTGACTAACTCGTTGACCCTTGCTTGCCCTTCTTGACTCGTGACCCAATACATCTTCCTGCTCAACCCAACCCTTCCATTCTTAACCATATTGTATAATCCACCATAATCCACTATCCTAACCTTCATTATAATCCTTAAATCAGAATTCTAACCTGAACAGAATTCACCTAAACCCAATGGTAACCCTAACCGTCAACATCCTTTGACCTGCAGCCACCACCAAACCTGATAAGGGGTTGCGCCGCCTTAACCAACGATCGGATACCCTAATCAAAACCCACTGTTGCCGGCTCAAAACCCCCACATCAGACCCCTAAACCATCACCGCTAATAATCTATTGTTGTCTGAAAAACACCCTCTGAACCCTCGACTACCGCCGCCGCCGCCGCCTTCCTTTGCCACCGTTATCAACATCGTAGCAGGGAAGGGAAAAGCCGACTGTTCCTCTGCCTCTCTCTTTCATCGGATCCCTCTCTCTCTAAGAATATAGTTAATATGGGGTGTGATGTGTTTAGGATCGGGGTGGCTCCACCGGAGCTCCGCCGCGGGTGATGGCCGGAGGTTGGGTCTCCTCCTTTCTCTCTATCGATGTGTATATGTGTGGTTTTGTATATGCAGATCAATTTAGGGTGGTTTAGAGGTTTTTATAAGGGAGTTTAGGTAATGGTTTTTAGGAAAACCATTTTATCAAATGGTTTTAATGGTGTGGTTGGCAAGTCATGGGGAGGACAAGTGTCCTCCCCTAGTGACTAATCACATGGGGTCGGGTGGGTTCGTTATCGAGTTTCGATCATGTTACGTAACGAGCACTCGCGTAAAATATTTTTATGTAATGGTTCGGTTTTTAATTCCGTATAAAAACGTATCGTTTTATTATTCCCCCTTGTTTGTGTAATTATCATATATGACTAATAATGCGTGAAAATTTTTGGGCCCTAGGTCCGGGTTGTTACAAATATAATATCCTGATTTGGAAGATGGTGAAGTATCTGCAGCCGTATCAAAAGATAACTTGGAAGGTTTGGCTAAGCAGATTGGGAAGTCTCTTGAAGACATTATGAATGAAAAAGAGATTCTAGATATTCCAGAAAAGGATGCTGGTACACATTCTAATGATAAACAAACTCCAGAGTTTGAAGAAATTGAGATAGAAGATATAGCACATGAAGAATATCCAGAGTACTTTAGAGAAAAAGAGAATGTGGTGATACCAGAGTTGAATGAAGAAACTTTAAATGAAGCTGAAAAACTTGCTGAGAAGAAAAGTCAGAAGTTTGTAAAAGAAGTATTTCAGAAAGATTCTAATAAGAAACCAAATGTTGAGCAATCTGATGATTTGAAAACTTTGCTGAAGAAATTGAAAGAGAAAGAAGAAAACAGACAAAAGACATAATTTCAAGGAGGATTCTATAGATATCACAATCAACTGTTCAAAGTGAGAGATTAAGGCTGGAGATATCTTAGACAGTTGAGATGTATTGGAGTTAAATAGGAGAAAGGAATTTTGTACTTCTACAGATTCCATGACATCAAGTCTCTACCGTACTGGGCGGTGAGAGATATCTGTAGATTCATGATGAGCGGTGCTTCTGCGAATTGTGATGTGGTTGGTTGGTTTGCTGATAAAATGACTTGGGAGAGTAGGACGAAATGGAATATGTTTACTCCTTAGTATCCAAAGAGAAAGGTGCATAAAGAGATAGATTCGGTTACAGGAAGGAAAAAGGTTACTTTGAAGTATAAACCTCCAGTGGTGATTGTTTTGGTCAAAAATTACTAAGTAAAAATAATTTTGTTTTCCAAATTAGAAATTGTGAGGTAGAGTGCTATAGGTGTGAATCAAGTTTGTAATGTAATTATATTCTGAAAATGGTTAGACAGGATGCTAAAGAAACAAACATATGACAACTATGCTCGGGATGGCAAAGGTAAGATTCGGGATGGACACTTATATCCTGAGGATGTAACTGTTGAGAAATTCAAGGAATAAGTATGTAAAGAACTAAAACACAAAGAACAACACTCGATGTACGAGGAAAGCCCTTGATCAATTGTAGATCGCCGGCATAAAACCTCGGGAGGAGACTAGGCCCCTGCCTTGTTTGTTAATATTAATATGGTAAAAAATGTTACAACTTTGGATGAATGATTGGACGAGTGATCTAAGATTACAATGATTTGTGAGTGTTCTAAGTAGCAAAGTGTGTGTGTGTATAGTTCTAGTGATAGCAATGTGTCCTATACTCGTCCATCATTCCCATTTATATAATACATGAAAGTAAATGGAGAATCCCGTGTGATCCGCTATGTAGTTAAGTTGTTTAAAGTCTTCAGGCGACCATTTGTAACAGTTCTCCTCAGCTAGTCGTTGTACCGGTTGTTTCCTTATTCTTCGCCGGTATTTAGTGTATATCGGTTACAACTTTGACTCCATCTTCAATTTTAGACTTTGGTTTGTATGAGTTACTCTTCAATCTTTGACTCCTTTGACTATGTGTTATCATATAGACGTTGGAGAGTACTTATGTATCCATATTATAACTTAGTTGTACCTGCAATCATATGTAAAAAAGGTAATTCGTCAGTCTATTCTGAAGATGTGCACATATTGAAATATAGTTACATCCTGAAGTCAGTTAAGCCCTTCAGCATCCTGAGGATGCTACACCAGGGATGTGAGGTAAAATCATCCTGAGGATTTTCACCACCAACAATTGTCCCCAAAAATATGTTACCGTTAATATCTTTCAAGCTAATAATATTTTTTAACCATAATATCTTATCTGATGCTTGATGGGACGTCTTGTCAGGATAACAACGGCTACTTTCTCGGCGGTAATTATGTGATGACCGTTACATAACATCACCTTCTGCCCTCTATATCTAGAGCTTATCTCTTCCTTTATAATCACACTTGACTTTTTTAAGAAGGTAATTTCTTTTTCATCTTGTTCATACTTTCTTTTACACCTGCAAAATATTAGTAATATTCCGAAGATGGGCAAAAGATCTACAAGAGCTTCAGGGAGTGTAGGAACTTTAAGTGACTTCATTACCCAAAATCTCTTAAGTCATCCTGAACAGGAGGTTTGTTCTTTTGATGATAAGGACATTCGAGCCCTAAAGAACTCAAAAATCTTTCCGAGTTCTGCTGAGTTTCGTCCTTATGACCCTCATGCAAGATCTGATTTTGCATCTCCTACTTGGGTCTGTTTCCTGTACTTACCATTCTTTCTAGGGATAAGGTATCCCTTTCCCTCGTTCATCAAAGATTTCTTTGATGTGACAGGGATGGCTTATTCCCAAGCCATGCCTGAACTCTGGAAGATATTGATTGTTTGTAGCAGGATCGTCGAAAGTCATGGTGTCCATCTTCAAGTGGGGGACCTGTCTCATGTTTATAAGCTAAGGACGCATAGCTCTCAGCGTTATGTCCTTCAATTTATAGAAAAGGATCCACCTTTTCTGTATAATGTGGTTAAGTCTGAGAAAAACTGGAAAACAAAGTTTTTCTTTGTAAATAGAAGCTCTATTCCTCATAGGGATGAGATTCCTCTTTATTGGTTAAAAAGTGGTAAAAAAATTTCAAAGTTTTTACGAAAAAATTTTATTTACATCCTGAGCATGTTCAAATTCTGAAACTTTTTGTTTAACAGGTGCTTCGTTTGCCAAGTTTGCTACTCCTATGAACGACGCTTACCTTCGGTGTAAAGCTGTTTATGACTTACCTGAATTAGAAAGGACCTTTGAAGTGGAGGAGAGTCAAACCTCTAGTCAAGCCTCCAAGATGTCTTGTGAGTATGTTATGTTACATCTTGAGGATGTTAATTACTTTATTTATTTACTAACCTGCTATTGTCATAATTTCAGCTAAGAAACCTGCTTCCTTTGATTTGGACAACATCGACAATATGGATGTTAAGGCAACCAAAGTGACCTCTCCATCACCATCTAGTTCCAAGATGGTTACTCCTTCATCCAACCCCCCCCCCCCCTAAGTCTAGGGCTGCTGCTGCCTCAAAGAAGAGGAAGGCAAGTGCTACTTCTGCCATTGCTCAGGAGATCACCCCCTTTGAGGGTTTAGGCGTTGATGATGTTTTGAACAAAATCTCGCAGTTCACTCTGCCGGTATGGACCTATCCTGAGGATGGCACTGATATGTTAGTAATAAAAAGTCAGAAATACTTACCTTTCCTTGCCTTCTTTTGTTAGGGTCATGAATATCTGTCCAAATCCTTGGATGCTGTTGCCAAAGAACTTCATGAGGCCCAGACCAAGCTTGAGGATGTTCAGGAGATTGCTCATGACAAGAGCAAATATCTTGAGAGCAAGTTGGCAGAGACTGAGCCTAGACTGAAGCGAGTGAAGGCAGAGCATGCTCAGGCAATGTTGGAGCAGGAGAAGGAGGCACAGGATCACAGGAATGGGCTCATAAAATCTGCCACTATTTTTGTCTTTCAGGCCAGGGTAAAAATGGCTCTCCAAGCCAAGGACCCAGGGTTTAATCAGGATGCCTGGGATGTTGATGCTTGGAAGGAGAAGATCAAAAGCCTGGGTGGAAAAGAAGTGGTTTATGAGCCTGCTCCTGTTGCTCATCCTGAGGATGTGGCCAATGATCCTGAGGTGAAGGCAGCAGATGCCAAGGATGCTGAGGTGGTGAAGGATCTTCTTGTGGGTTATGAAGGATGTGAAGACTAGGCTGGAGCCCACTTTTTTAAATCTTTGTGGTTGTGATGGTAGTTTATGGTTGAACAATTTCAGACAATTTTCTTTTGGCATGTAATAACTTAAAATATTATAAGGTTTGGGGTGGAGGGATCTTGGTTTCCAGACGAAGCCCCAAATCTTCTATTGACCCGGACCATAGATGTTGACCCTTGGTGGATGGGTCCTGGTTTTGGATGAAGCCAGGGGTTGACATCAATTTTTGACTATGATACATTAATAATATATGGTAACAACTTTTGACGCTACATCCTTGTGTTCTTTTTCTTTTGACATTCTGCAAACATTAGCAAACGTTTAGTTTATAAAGAAATGACACAAATAATATCTTTTGTGTTTTCTGCATCGAGTAGTTCTTCTAAACTTGATGTCTTGTAGATATTCTTCATAAGTCTTTGTCATCTTCAGGATGGCCTTCATTATCCTGAAGATATCCCCAGTTTATTTTTCTTCTTCATCCTTAGGATTGTCTTCTTTATCCTGAGGATGTCCCCAGTGTAATATCTTCAAGATAGACTTAAGTCCACAATCCTTTTTAAGAAAGGTTCAATAATCTTTGATAATAACATGTATAAAGGTAGACATTGTTATTATACTGGCGACTTAGGCCTTTAAGTAAACTGGGATCGAACCCTTTTGTAATAACTTGGTGACAAGACTAATACGTAGCATCTTGAGAATAACTGGCGACAAGGCCCTTAGGAATAGCTGGCGACAAGGCCCTAGTGACTAGACCAAATATGTAAGAGACATTGAAAAATGTCTAAACCTTAAGAGCTCAATATATATCTCAAAAATGATGAAATTGTCAACCACTTTTAAATGAACTGGTCCCACCATCCTGAAAATATACATGAGCAACGTGTGCACCAGGCGGGGTTGCTAACCCTATGAGAAAGGTGAAAACCTTTAAACCTTAGGAAGGTGTCGGACACCTTAACGGAGGAGAGGGTGGCCAACCCTCTAGTCTTCTAAGCATTCCATCTTCAGGATGATACTGCAAAATTCTCAGGATGGACTATTTCTAGACCGTGTTTAGTGGAAATATAATCGATCGAAATAAATTAAGGATAAATACTTACATATGGAGATGATTCATCTCTATCAGCCTTCACCTTCATCCCACCAGTGATTTGGACTATGGTTTCTCTTCCAGAGAGATCAGTTACATGCATCCCTAGACATGGTAATATTTTCAGATGAATAGCATTCCAAGCTCTTGGTAGAATTTCTCCTTCCATCGTTGATAACCAATATGTTACTTTGTCAGCTTCGGAATCAATCAAGTATGGACCTTCCCACTTAGGAGCTAACTTGCCAGCACTTGGTTTCATTGTATTTTGGAAGGCTTTTCTTAGTACCAAGTCTCCTTCTTGAAATCTTCTTATCCTTATATTCTTGTTGTAGGCTTTAGCAATCATTTTTTGATATGTTGCCATCCTTAACTTAGCAGCATCCCTGAGTTCATCCACAGTTTCTAAATCCTGCAATAGCGCTTCAGAATTGGTAGTTGCATCGTGAAGATGTTTCCTTGCTGTAGGCATGACCATCTCTGTTGACAGCATTGCTTCTGTTCCAAAGACCTAGGAGAAAGGTGTCTGACCAGTTACATTCTTGGAAGTAGTCCTATCAGCCCAAAGTACGAATGGAAGTTCTTCTGCCCATTTCCCTTTCTTTTCCCCAAGCTTCTTCTTCAAGTTATTGACAATGATTTTATTTGAAGATTCTGCTTGTCCATTAGCCTGAGGATGGACTGGTGTTGAAGTTATCATCTTGATCCCCCAACTCTCACAAAAGTCAGTTGTTCTTTTGCTAATGAATTGAGAGCCATTATCACAAATAATTTCAGATGGTACTCCAAATCTTGTTAAGATATTCCTTTTGATGAATGACACCACTTCTTTATCTCTAATTTGCACGAATGCTTCAGCTTCGATCCATTTTGAGTAGTAGTCTGTCATTACTAGCATGAATACCTTTCCACCAGGAGCTTTGGGTAGCTTTCCTACTATATCCATTCCCCATTTCATGAAGGGCCATGGTGAAATAATAGGATGTAATGGTTCAGCAGGCTGGTGAAAGATGTTGCTATGCCTTTGGCATGGATCACACTTTTAGGAATATAGCATGGCATCCTTCTTCATAGTTGGCCAGTAGTATCCTGTTCTTAAGGTCTTTGAGTAGAGAGATCTTCCTCCTGTGTGATTTCCACAATCTCCTCCGTGGATATCCTTGAGTACTTCATTTGCTTCTTCTTTGTTGAGACACCTCAAATATGGACATGCAAGAGATTTTCTATACAAGATATTTTCTATAATTGTAAATTTTGATACCTTTATCCTGAAAGCCTTTGCATTTTATTCATCAGGGATGACATCTTCTTGTAAATACTTCATTATGGGTGTCATCCATGACGAATCGTCTTGAACCTGAGTGGTTAAAATAGTGATATCCTCGAGATGCACAGTTTTATCCTCGGGATGTTCAGTGATATCCTCAAGATGTGCCTTACTATCCTCGGGATGCCACTCTTCGATTGCTGGCTTCAGGATGTGGATGATGGGAATTTTGGATCCTTCAGGTAAATTTAAAGAGGATCCCAGATTTGCTAAGGCATCAGCTTCAGCATTTTCTTCCCTAGGTACCTGTGTTAGTGAAAATTCTACAAAAGAAGTAGCTAAATTTTTAACTATTTCGAGATAAACAGCTAACTTTTGACCCTTTACTGCATAGGATCCATTGAAATGGTTAGTTATCAACAAAGAATCAATGAATACTTCAATATTAACAATATGCATGTCTCTAGCAAGTTGTAAACCAGCAATGAGAGCTTCATACTCTGCCTCATTATTGGTTGTCTGAAATGCACATTTAATAGCATGGGGTATTTTGTCCCCTTGTGGCGATTTTAGTAGTATTCCTAGACCTGTGCCTCTTGCATTCGAAGCACCATTAGTGTATAGAGTCCATTTTTCTAAATTTTCATTTAGTTGTTGAACTTCAAACTCTACTTCACTCAGGATGTCACTATTGAAATCAGCAAGTCTACTAGAGCCTATCATTTGATTGCATTTCTAGGCTCATATTCCAAGTCAAAAGCACTTAATTTAACTGACCATTTTGCCATTATTCCAAACATTTCAGGTTTTCTAAGTACATTCTTAATGGGATAATTAGTTTGAACATATATTTTATGTGTTTCAAAATAGTACCTTAACTTGGTAGAAGCCATTATTAAAGCTAAGATAAGTTTTTCGAGATGTGAATACCTAGTTTCAACATCTAGTAGAGTTTTACTTACATAATAGATAGGATGTTGTTGTCCTTCGAAGTCTTTTACCAAGACTGCACTTATTG
Organism: Ambrosia x helenae; assembly: GCA_030844895.1. Classification (NCBI taxonomy): domain Eukaryota; kingdom Viridiplantae; phylum Streptophyta; class Magnoliopsida; order Asterales; family Asteraceae; genus Ambrosia; species Ambrosia x helenae. Next base: position 33,774 of record JAUTDX010000757.1, on the reverse strand, counting down.
CATTCCCAGAAACTACAAGATATAGCTTGAGAGGTTCTCCATCCTCAGGTTTCATTAGGAGTGGATGTAGGTCCTTTGAACGGATCGATTACAAGCTAGATCAGATCTATCAAGGTGCGGAATCCCTTGATAGATGTTTATGCAAACAATGAATCAACACGAACGAAGAACACGATGAATAATATTAAACCGGCTTGTCTATTGATAACTTTCAGTGGGAATAATATCAATTACAAGCTTGCTGAACAAAAACCTTAACCTAGCCTACACCCCATACACCTATATATAGTGCATGGGCTGGACGAAGAAGCCCAAGGAAAAGATGCTCTTTCCTATCTTCTCCTTGAGGAGAAGATGGAAAAGATTCCTTTTTCTATCTTCTCCTTTAGGAGAAGATGGCTATCTTCTCCTTCAGGAGAACATACTCAAAGGTATCTTTCCTAAGCTTCTTCATACAATAACAATGTTAGCTAGGTTTCAAACAAAAGACTATCATACTTGACTTATAAATCCGTCAAGCACGTTACAATTAAACTATCAACTGACACAAAAACGAAACTAATCTAGAGAAGCATTTGTCACACAAACATGCACTAACAGTGGAGCTGCTTCTTCATGTCTCTGTCCCTAGTCGAATTTATTATTCTTCTTCAGGATGTCATAGAACTCTTTACATTTCTCTGAGGATTTCGACATGAATCTATTTAGAGCTGTTATCCTGCCAGTTAGCCTTTATACATCCTTGATATTTCTTGGGGATTTGAGATCAAGGATGGCCTTTATTTGTTAAGGGCTGGCTTCTATGCCTCTTTTGGTTACCAAGTATCCAAGAAATTTTCAAGCTCCAACTCCGAAGTGGCATTTTGCTGGGTTTAACTTCATATTGTAGGCATCCAGGATGTCAAAGGCTTCTTTGAGATCCTGAAGATGACTCTCTGCTTTCTTGGATTTTACTACCATGTCGTCAATGTAGACCTCCATCGTGTCCGCAATCTTTTCCTTGAACATCATGTTTACTAGCCTTTGGTAGGTGGCACCTGCATTTTTTAGTCCAAACGGCATGGCTATATAACAATATATCCCTCATGGTGTCATGAATGTTGTATCCTCTTGGTCATCTGGTTCCATTTGTATTTGTTGGAATCCTGAGGATGCATCCATGAATATCAGCATCTCGTGGCCTGCAGTAGCATCCACCATCGAATCTATGTGTGATTAGGGAATGGGTCCTTAGGACAGGCTTTGTTGAGGTCTGTGTAGTCTACACACACTCTCCATTTCCCAATTTTCTTTTGAACCACCACTACGTTCGCTAGCCATCTTGAGAATTTTACTTCCCTTATCATCTTGGATTTGAGCAACCTGTCCACCTCTTCTTGTATGATGATATTTCTTTATGGAGCAAACTTTCTTCTTTTCTGGTGAATGGGTTTGAAACTCTTATCAATCCCAAGTTTGTGGGTAATGACATCCTTAGAGATGCCAGTCATATCTTCATGCTTCCATGCAAAAGTATACATCCTGCATTTAAGAAATGAAATTAGTGATTGTTCAATATCGTGAGGAATATTCTTACCAATCTGCACAATGATATCCTTGTTATTGTCATCGAGGATGTGCTTTAACATCCTGAGGATGGCATTGTCCATCCTTCTGTAATTGCTATGCTTGTCGGGATGAGGCCTTCATTGATGTAGTATAGCAATCCTTGGCTTCCTGTTGATCGCTATTGACTTTCACAACTCCTCAAGGTGTAGGTAGCTTCACACACTGGTGATATGTTGAAGGGACTACCTTCATGTCATGTATCCAGGGTCTCCCCAAGATGACATTTATAGCAGGATAGGGAATCTATCACATAGAATCTCTGGATAGAATTTACTCCTTCTACATATACCGGTAGTTTGATGTCACCCACTGTGCTCTTAGTTTCTCCACTGAAGCCCACCAGGACTGACGATCTGGAAACTATTTTGGATTCCGGGATGTTCATTCTTTTGGGGGGCTTCAAGCTGGATGATATTCACTGAGCTTCCTCCATCTACAAGAATCCTGCGAACAAAGTGATTAGCATATATAAAGTAATGACTAAACCGTCATGATGAGGGTCAAGAATGTTCTCCCGGTCTTCTTCCTCAAAGCTGATCACTTTAGAGGTTGTCAGGATGGTCGTCTTCGTAGGTCTTTCTCCTTTTTCTGACTTTATTTCCCTCGCATGCCTTTTAGCAGCTGAATATGAGGTTCCATAAATGTCTGATCCACCTAAAATAAAGTTGATAATACAAGCATCCTTAAGTGGGGATGCTGCTCTTTCTGGGATGTTGGTGCCATCTTGAGCCCTTGGTTTCTTCTTGCCCAGGAGATCTTTAAGATGACCTTTGCTCAGAAGATATGCAATCTCCTTTCTCAAGGCGATACAATCTTCAGTGATGTGACCAAAATCTTCGTGGAAGGCACACCATTTTGATTTGTCCTTCCATTCTGTCTTGTTATCCTTCTTTGGCCATCTTGCTTTGTCCCCGAGATCCTTTATGGCATACATCAATCCTGTTACATCCACAGAAAAACAGCAATCTGATAACTTAGGACATTCATCCTCATCGTCATCCTCTACCACATTAACCTTCTTATTATCGGGTCTAGCATATGGTTTATGCTTGTATGGTTCGTATGTGGGAGTGGACTTTCGATTAGGATGGTTATATCTTGAGGATGATTCTATCCTCACTTGTATCTTCTTGTCATCCTCAAGTCAGATGAACCTCAAAGCCTTGTTCCTGACTTCATCCAAGTTTCTGCAAGGATTCATCACCAATTCTTGGTAGAATGGTGAATCTCTTTGCAGCCCCATCTTGAATGCTTGTACTGCCGTTGTGACATCCAGGTTCGGGATGTCAAGTGCTTCTTTTCTAAATCTAGTAAGAAAATTGATTGTTAAACATGTTAATTAAATGTGCAACAGAACTAATAGAATAGGGAGGAACACTTAAGAGCCATTTCAAAGCAGGACCAGTGAGAGTTGAACCAAATCCCTTGCATAAGCATGCTTCCTTAAGATTGGCAGGGATTGAATTTATCGCCATCCTTTCCCTATACTGAGCCACATGCTCTTCAGGATCTGTAGATCCATCATAGAGCTTCATGCTCGGAGTTTGAAACCGCTTTGGGATCTCTACATCACAAATGGGAGGTGCAAATCGAGACACCCTATGGCATGCTGAGGATACTTCGGGGATAGGTTGTACTATCCCTGGCACACTCGATACCATATCCTTGATTTTCTGTAGCTCCCTTGCTAGCTATGGACTTATACCTGTATCCTGCAAAGAAGCAACATCATAGCAGTAAAAGTACTAGAACTTAAATTGTTACCGTTATTGTTGTATCCTTAGGATGGCCCAGTTGCATATCATGGATCCCTAGTGGTTGCCATCCTGGGTGCAGTAGTTGTTTCTGGGGCAGAGAATCCAGTGCTCATGGGGATGAAATCTCCTTGATGAACGCCCCCAGAGATGCCAGAATTGAAATCTAACATCCTACGTTGCAATGGTGTCCCCATGTCTTCAGTTGGTCTCTTTGAGGATGTTTTGAGGGATTTTAATTCTCTCATTATTATCCTGTTGGTTTCCTTCTGTTGCTGCATTTGATCCTTCACCCTTGAAAACATGGAAAGGAGCTCATCAATCGATACGAAAATAGGAGGAGTGGATCCAGATGTCCCCATTGCTGGTCTAGGTGGAATCTGGGAAGTAGAACTCCTTAAGAATGCAGGTGGGGATGGCAGTGAAGCATTTCTGGTAGAGGTTGAAGATGGCATGGATGAGGAAACAGTTTTCTGGGAAGAAGACATAGTTATCAAGATTTTGTAAAGTGAGTTGTTTTTGGAAAAAAGTTTTTAACAAAGTTTTTTGTTAAAATAGCACCACTTGCCCCACGGTGGGCGCCAAATTGTTTTGGTCAAAAATTAGTAAGTAAAATTAATTTTGTTTTCCAAATTAGAAATTGTAAGGTAGAGTGCAATAGGTGTGAATCAAGTTTGTAATGTAATTATATTCTGAAAATGGTTAGACAGGATGCTAAAGAAACAAACATATGACAACTATGCTCGGGATGGCAAAGGTAAGATTCGGGATGGACAGTTATATCTTGAGGATGTAACTGTTGAAAATTCAAGGAATAAGTATGTAAAGAACTAAAACACAAAGAACAACACTCGATGTACGAGGAAAGCCCTTGATCAATTGTAGATCGCCGGCATAAAACCTCGGGAGGAGACTAGGCCCCTGCCTTGTTTGTTAATATTAATATGGTAAAAAAATGTTACAACTTTGGATGAATGATTGGACGAGTGATCTAAGATTACAATGATTTGTGAGTGTTCTAAGTAGCAGAGTGTGTGTGTGTGTGTGTATAGTTCTAGTGATAGCAATGTGTCCTATACCCGTCCATCATTCCCATTTATATAATACATGAAAGTAAATGGAGAATCCTATGTGATCCGCTATGTAGTTAAGTTGTTTAAAGTCTTCAGGCGACCGTTTGTAACAGTTTCTCCTCAGCTAGTCGTTGTACCAGCTGTTTCCTTATTCTTCGCCGGTATTTAATGTATATCAGTTACAACTTTGACTCCATCTTCGATCTTAGACTTTGGTTTGTATGAGTTACTCTTCAATCTTTGACTCCTTTGACTGAGTGTTATCATATAGACGTTGGAGAGTACTTATGTATCCATATTATAACTTAGTTGTACCTGCAATCATATGTAAAAAATGTAATTCGTCAGTCCAATATTCTCAGGAAGTGCACATGTTGAAATATAGTTACATCCTGAAGTCAGTTAAGCCCTTCAACATCCTGAGGATGCTACACCAGGGATGTGAGGTAAAATCATCCTGAGGAGTTTCACCACCAACGGTGATGAAGAGGATTCCTTTAATGCCTATTCAGCAACATTTTAGTAAAGAGTTCGTGATTTGGTACTATGACTGGAGAACTGCTGAAGCTATCATTCGCTTGAAGGATAAGAAGGAAGAGTATAAGAAGATTCACATATTGGATCCTATGTGGCTTATCAACTGCTCGTATGAAGACATCATCATGCTTTACTACAATCCGATCTATTGTGACGAGAAAGACAAAGAACAAGAAATGAAATACCATCGTGTTGTATGTTTTTTTTTCGTGTGGGATGTTAATGCAGGTTGTGATTTTGAAAAGAAGTTGGGTAAGTACGTGAAAGTGAATGAGTTGAAGAAAAGTTCATCGAAGCGTAAACTAGAACCGGGGATGAGCAAAGAGAAGAAAAAGATTCTCCGAATTAAGTTGATGAACAAGATTATGGATCATGAACGTCATCAATTCAAGAAATAGCCAAGGGGGAGTTTGTAGATGCACAGATTGTGACTAATTGCTTTGGATTGTCAATCTAAGTGTTTTGTTTGTTTACGTGGGGTCGAAGGAAGAAATTACAGAGGTCGAAGGAAGATATCTATGGTTGAATGAAGCTATTCTGAAGACTTGTGTTTGTTCGAGCTATGTTAAAGGTCGAAGGTACACATTCGACCTAGACGTGAGGTCGAATGTGCAGGCCAATATAAGCTTAAAGTTTTATTTAGATGTTAAGTTTTGTCATTTGGTTGTGTGTGATATGTCTATATTCTCTCTAAGTTCTAGAAGTTTCTGAAAGTGTTTTATTTCATTGTAAACCTATTTGTAAAGCAAAATTAACAATGTTTATGAATGAAATCATGATTGAAAAGGTATTTGATTGTGTCTGATTTGACCTATATCATTTTGCATACGATCTAGGGTTTCCGCACCTAGATTGTTCTACTTGTATGATCATATAGTTGTTTTCATCAAAACCGATCCTCTACAAAGGTTGAAATCATGAGGATGTGAGGTGTGATCTTGGTGTTCCTATGCCATGTTTGTGTATAACTTGGACATTCTTTGGATAGTAACACTTGAGGAGTATGTAATCGGCCAAGGGAAAAGGACAAACACTTCATTAACTAGCTAGTAGACTTAAGGCAATGACACTCCTAAAGCTAAGACTTGTAAGGGTGGAAAGTGTCCTTGTTTCCATTTTAGTGAAATTCTTGTGTGGGTGATATGGTGATGATGGTGATACTTGGCCGAAAAAGGAGAAAGGAAGGAAAGGTGGTTATGTTAGTTAATACATGTATCTTTGTGCCAATGTACATGCGTGCGTACATATGTGTATATTTATACATATATTTATAGTTATGTTTTGGCTAGTTATGTTCCTTATTTACTATGTAGGACAGACCCGATGATGAGGAGGTTGACATGTGTAGGTATGGAGTATGTTGAATGGAATGTTTGTTCGGGCATTCAACAAAACATAACTTGGTTTGATTAATCTTCGTGGTACTTGATGATGACATCAACATGTATTTTGTGTGTCTTAACATAGTTGTTACTATGTTCTCATGTGATAGGAAGTTATCATGGGGGGCGTATTATCATCATAGGTTAACATATGGTTGTGTGTAAGACTCGTTCACATGTGTTAGGGGAGAGATTACCATGTGTTAGAATGGGGCAACCCTACTAAAAGGCTTGTTTGGTGGGTTGTCTGGGTGTTGTATGACTAAACAAGCGTTCTGTGTCAAGTTTTTTTATTAACTCTTGCTTCACTAGACTGGGGAGGGGGGTATAATGCATGAAAAATGTGTAATGATGCACATGAAACGACAATAGTAAATGAAAAATGTACAGATGTTGACCTGGTTCGTTGACTGTTGTCACATATTTGCAGCAGGAACAGGCTCATGGACCACCTCTTTTCCGTCCAGGCTCTTTATCTTCTCCTACCAGGCCTTGACATCCCACTCTTCTTGGTTGAGGTTAGGATCCTTAGCTTGCAGGGCCATCCTCACCCTAACCTGAAGGACAGAAACTGTGGCAAACTTCATGAGACCCTGCTTGTACTCCTCCATCTCCTTCCCATGCCCCTGCACCATCTTAGCCTGCTCAGATTTCACCAGCTTTAGCTCAGCCTCTACCTTAGCCAACTTCTTCTCAATGTGTTTACCCTTGTCATGGGCAACCTTCTTGACATCCTCAAGTGTGGCTTTAGTGTCATTGAGCTCTTTGGCGACATCATCCAAGGACTTTAGCAGATACTCAGGTCCCTACAAGGAAAGCAAAGCAAGTAAGTGTGTCATCCTTAACATTTATTTTAAAAAAATTATTATCTTTGTCATCCTCATGATAACACTATACCTGGAAAGTAAACTGGGAAATCTTGGCCAAGACATCCTCAAAGCTAAGACCCTCAAAGGGAGAGGTCTCTTGGGCTGAGGCAGCAGCAGTCTTCCTCTTCTTAGAGGATGCCTTGGCCCTAGGCTTAGGAGGAGGAGGAGGACTGGCCATCCTGGAGCTGGATGGTGAAGTGATCTTAGCAGCCTTGACATCTTGGCTATCAATCTCATCCAAGTCAAAGAAGGCAGATTTCTTTGCTAAAAAGAATAAACCACTTTTTAACCAAGACATAGGGATATCATCCCCATAAGGAATGGAATCCCTCCTCACAAAGAAAAACTTTGACTTCCAGGACCTATCAGAATTTATGACATTGAATATGAAAGGAGGTTCTTTATTGATAAGCTGAAGAACATAACGGTTTGACCCATGTGTTTTCAACTTATATATATATATATATATATATATATATATATATATATAAGACATGTCTCTAATCTGAAGCTGGATGCCATGGTTCTCGATGATCTTGTTACAGACCATCAAGATCCTCCAAATCTCCGGCGTAGCCTAAGCATATGCCATCCTAGTAACATCAAAGAAATCTTTGATAAACTTGGGGAATGGATATCTTAGGCCAAGATGGAATGGCAGGTACAAGAAGCAAACCCAAACAGAGGATGCAAAATCAGATTTTGCACCCTGATCATAGGGACGAATAACAGCAGAACTAGGGAAGGCCATTAAGTTCTTTAATGCCTGAATATCCCTATCATTGAAGGAGCAAACCTCCTATTTAGGTTCTTTAAGCAGGTTTTGGGGGATGAAGTCTTTAGGGATTCCAACACTCCCATATGCTCTTGTTAATTTTTTGATCATCCTCAGAATTTTTTGTTTAAAAAAGTTTTGAAGCATCATAGAAAAGTAGAGAAGAAGAGAGAAATTACCTTTCTAATAATCTTGTTGTGATTATAAAGGAAGGATCAAGGTCTAGATATAGACGGTGGAAGGTGATGATGTGTAACGGTCATCACAAGATTATAGCCTAAAAAATAGCCGTTGTCATCCTAACAAACGTCTAATCAGGCTTATCAGATAAGTTTCAGAATTAAAAAACATTATAGCCGTTTGAGATATTAACGGTAACATACTTTTTGGGGACAATTGTTGGTGGTGAAATCCTCAAGATGATTTTACCTTGTATATTCTATGTACCATCCTCAGGATACTGAAAGACTGGACAGGGTTCAGGATGTAACAGTGTTTTGACTAAATGTGCATCCTAAGGATAGACTAACGAATTATCTTATTGTGATATTATTGCAGGTACACTTAATCAATATTACGGCTTGTAACTCTTCCCTAACGGCTATATTGTCTCACTCAAGTCAAAAGTGCTGAACATGGAAGAGCTATGCGTATGGAGGAAGTCCATCGCTAAAGAATAGGTCAAACATGTAACCGTCCAACGATAAATGAGAGGCGAAAAACAAGAAAACGGTTAACCAACGTCTATATTGGTTAACCACTCTTGAAAGCTGACTTAAAACAGTCCAAAGGCTCATTAAAGAAGGCGGATATCATGGGATCTTTTATTTATTCACTTGTAAATTATAAATAGGGGTGTGATGAACGAAATATGACACTCACTTGACACTTACTTGATATCATCTTACAAGTTATAGAACACTTGATACTCTCTCTACTCACACACACAACATTCTAATCTTAGTAATTCGTTCATCACTCTTCCAAAGTTGTAATCATTTTACCAATTTAATATTAACGAACAAGGCAGGGGCCTAGTCTCCTCCCGAGGTTTTGTGCCGGCGATCATCACTGATCAAGGGCTTTCCTCATAGACCGAGTGTTGTTCCTTTGTTGCATGACATTTATATTCACCCATCTTTGCTTGTCTTATCATTCTGTTAGACAGTTACATACTCAGGATATAACTGTCCATCCTGACCAATTCCTTTGCCATCCTGAGCATAGTTGTCAATTATTGTTCCTTTGTTATTCTAACGTGCCATCTTGAAAATATAACTAGCTTTTAACATATTTAACAGTTTTAGCACTCTACCTCACATTTTCTAATTTGGAAAACAAAGTTATTTTTACTAAGTAATTTTTGACCAAAAACACAAACCAAACAAATACAATTTTCATGGGAAACAATTCAAATGCATAAAAGTCGACAAAGAAGTCAAGTATTGGTGAAATTAGGGTGCCTATGCTCATTGTTGACCTATAATTAAAAGCTCAAGTTGAAAAAATATATATCATATAAACATCAAAATCTCCGTATCTACCTCATGTTTACAAGAATCAAGATGAACATATATCATGAGAAAGCTTTGACATCCTACTATAAATTACTAATGTATATGATTCCACTTGTGTTAAAGAGTAAACAATTCTTTTATATATTTTAAACTACTATGAGGGTAAAAAGGAATGAACATACCTCCGGGTCTTCTCTGTGATGTAAATATGGGTCTCTAACATTGCCTAACCCATAGACTTTTCCTTTATTCTTACCCCGGAAACTCGGTACCATAAGTCGTCATCAAATTTGGGATGTTCTCTACTATTATTTCCATACTTCTCCACAACATAACCATTATATTCAACCTATTGGGTTAAACATGTAACTATATAATTCAAATTTCAATGTTTTTTTTAAATATGTTTGGATTTACTAATTGGTCAACTTACCCATGTTTCCTTTGCCCTATCGTCAACCCACACAATATTTTGTTCAACATCTCCTTCTGAATCAACATCCAAAAGTAGCGAACTGCCGCCACTTTATCTAATGGTCTGCTTCCTTTCCTACAATCTCATGAGCAGACTGTTCACGCCCAATTATCTTAGCCTGCAAATGTAAAACTTAGAAGTTAATAAAGATGACAGTATTGACATGGTACATATGGTACAAGAGGGCGATTAACATTTTTTACCGCTTTTCTATGCACAATCACATAGTTTTGAGATCCAAGGGTATGTTTGCCTCCGGTTTCCTTACGTCTAATTCCTTTATTTCTTAAAGACTTAGCTTTCCATTGTGGTGTGTTCCAATTGTCAACCATTTGTTTCCATATCTTAGATCTTATCCATGTTTAAAGTCAATAAGAACAGATATATCCATATCCTCTCCATCCTCTTCAAGTAAATGTTGTTGTATCGTCGTATCTATAGCCTTATTTCTTATCCCCACAACAAATTAGGGAATTTACCAGCAATGCACTTCTTCTAAAACCTATAAATCGATGCATTGTGTTTCTCCTCCCACTGAAAATACATCTATGAAAAAGAAAAAAAATTAAATAAATGTACAAATGGTCCAAGAAGTTAAATAGAATTGTTTACACACCTGAAATCGCTCAAAACTGATGACGATCTTAAAAATCACCGAGCTTAATTTAAAAACAATCTTGTATAAAAACATGCGAAAATCCAAATTAGTCACATTACCAATGGTACAAAATTGACTACACCAATAAGAATTAACGTATCCATGATGTATTGTAAAATACATCTATTTCCAGTGTATAGTTTGTACAATTTTCGAGTCGTTTAGATAGTGTTTTCATTAGTTTTAGCCTTGTACTGGTCTATTTTATTTATTATAGGTTTTTATAAATTATTATTAGCTTTGGGTTATTTTTAGTATTTATGTATCTATTTTTTATTGTATAGGTGTTCACGGACGTTGGAGCGTAAACGAGTAACTTTGGTCAAGTCAAGAACACCCGAGTCGAGAGCGGAGTTGTAATATAAATAATAGTATAATAGAAATTATAATAATAATAATAATAATAATAATAATAATAATAATAATAGTGTTAAAAGAGAAAAAACAAAAACGTGACTTTTGTCACAAAGTCTAGCCCAAGGCCCAAGACATTGAAGGCAAATATCATTAAAGGGGCTGCACAATTTTATTAGAGGAAAGAAAAAAACAATTCGAAGGATTATTATCGGGGGGCCCGCTGAAGTTTATTTCTTTCGACGGGAGGACAGACGACAGCAGCTGCAAAACATTATCTTGGAAGAGGAGAGCAGCGAATTGTGAAGGAACTTCGACAGCGACAAACATCCGCAGATTTAGACGAGAGGAGGTCAAGGGTTGAAGCATCGGTGCGAGCACGGGTCGGGTATTTATTATTTATCTATTCATATCCGTTGTGAACACCATGAATGTGTCTTGCTTTTATTGTTTTGATTCTATTATGACTTTTACAGGCTAGACCTTTTTACTACCTAGGCGATGATGAATACGCTTGTTTGATTTATTTTCTTTTGGTTTTGAAATTTTTGGTTGTGGATGAATTTTAAAGTAAAGAACTTTTTATTTTCTGGTTTGATGTGTATGCATATTTAGTTTTATTTTAATAACTTTTATAAACTCCACTTGCATTTTTATGAATGTCTTTCATGTATGAATGCGGGTTAGGTTGCAGACTGGGTGTTAGCAGCTAGTTTATGGTTAATTTCTGCAGGTTATCCATAGGAGTTGTAATTGTTAGTTAGATAATTCTAAGTGTTCTACCAATTCTCAATAGCTGTAAGGTGCGAGATTGTTGGTCTGTCTAGGGTGTTAAATTGCTAGATCTAGAGGCTTTGTGAGAAGATCTTCCTAGTTTCCCTAGCATTCCTTGTAGGCCAAGTCTTATCAGAAATATTGTAGTTACCCCTTGCACTTTCTGGTGTATTGTGACTTTCGCGCTGTGAGGTAGACTGTCTAGCTAGCGGGTACTTTAAGATTCGAGTAGGTAAGCCTGTGAGGGTAACCTCTCAACCGGTGGTTTAACAGCACAACAGTATTCTAGGGTTTCCCCTTGAGAAGGGTCGAGGGTGTCTAGTTTATTCTTGATGTTTAGTATTTTAAGATCCCGGTTCCACACCAGTTCCATGACCATTAGAAACTTATCATTCATGTGTAGGATTCTAGCCTAGGTAGTGCCTTCACATCACTTGATCCGAATTTCAGCTCCCAGTTTGTGTCTTTAGTTATTTAAGTTTTATTTTATTTATTTGCATTAGTCTGTTAGAAAACCCCCCCTTTAAGCAACAAAACATTATTACGTCAGTATTTAGGATAAGTAATCGAGTCTAGTTTATGTTTTCTAGTAGAGTCTCGTGGGTTCGATACTCGGACTTACTTTAGCTATACTGCACTGACCGGTACACTTGTCGGTTGTGTGGTTTAGGTTTAGAGAGTCTTAGGTTATAAATTTAAAACTTAGAGTGTCTAGTTTAGGTTAATTTAGTTAGTTTTTACTAAACCACTTTGAGCACATCAAGTTTTTGGCGCCGTTGCCGGGGACTCTTGGCGATTGCGTTAACTAGCTTTGATTATACTTATCTGCCATATTTGTGCTACTTGTGTTTTGTTTTGAGTCTGTATTTTTGTAAAATGAGTCGTAGGAGTCTAATTTTATGTGTCTTTTATTTCTTTTGAGTCTGTAAATATGTCTGAGATTTGTGGAGGACCCCATTTTACCATTTTTATGTCCGCAATATGAGGGGTCCTCTGCACATTATTGTGCTAATTCCTTTGTGCAGCCGCAACCATATTATTCACAGGGTTGTCCTACATATTATTATGATGACTCGTATCAGCAGCCACATTTTAATCAATATCCTGGTCAATTTTCTGGAAGTAATTCTTGTGAGGATAGTGGTAATGATTGGAGTGAAATCAAGAGTCTGTTGACATTACTAGTTGCTAAGGATGCCAATACCCAGAACATGTTAGCAGAGCAGGACACCCTCCTAAAAAACCACGACATCCTCATAAAAAACCGACAGGCTGCTCTTTTAGATCTTCAACGAACAGTAGAAGACATTGCTAGAAGGTTAAAGGGAGAAGAAGAAAAAGAAAAGATTCAGCAAGAGCAGCTGCCGAAAGTCGGTTATACATATGATGAGGAGGGCAACTACCTTGGTTACATGAATGCTCTGGGGGAGTTGTTCCCAACTTTTCCAGAAGAAGGGAAAGAGCCGATCATGCAATACGCTGATGAGTCAGATGAAGAGATCATTCCCATCACGGAGACGAAAATGGACGTTGAAGTCCCACCTCCGGTGCCACAGGTTACTATATATGATTTTGGGAGTGACTCTGACGATGAAGACGACGAAGAAGAGTGGGCGGCATATCAGAGGTCGTTACTGAAAAAAGAAGTGATAGAAGAAGAAGTGGAATTGGGGGACTCCATAGGTATGATGTTTGGTGCAGATGAAGACAATGAGGATAGTGAGGAGTCGTTATCTGACGAGGATGAGTTTGTAGATCTGGAGTTAGAGGGTTTGCCTGTTTATGAAGAAGTATGGGAGTCTGATCCCAATGGGGATATGGCATACCTAGATGTCCTACTCGAAGGTGAACCGACAGACATGACTAAACTTGCACCAGATGAAAGAAATAAGTGTGGGGATCATCCCATGGAAATGGTGGTAGAAGAAGTGCACCATAGCTGGCCCGTGGTAATAGATGGAACTTCAAAATCAACAACACCACGGGAGAGGGCAAGGAAGAGAAAAAGAAAGGACCGGAGCCGAAAGAGGATCAACGGCTGGCACGAGTTGGAGAAGCAGAAGCCAGTGAATGTCAAGCACGATCGGTCTTCTTGCTACATGCCACGCATCCGGTTAATTCCAGGTAAGTTTAAATTTTGGTGGTTTGACCCGTTAAGCATGGTTAAATTATTTTTCAATTCCACAAATAAATATTCAATTGTTAATAAGAGTCGGGTGGAATTAAACGGGTTAGATTGGGTCCTGATAAAAGAGAAGCCCCCTGATTAAGTTTAAGTGTGGGGAGGTTGTGTAGAGTTTGTATTAGTTGCGATTGGTCCGTCCTTTGTTAGTGGTTCATAAGTTTTTATCTTTCTATTTTATCTTTGTTTTTTGTCTTTGAGTCTGTTTGCAGGTTTGCGTGTTTGCTTAGGTAGAGGAAATTTCACCATGAGCGGATCCCATATATTATCTTTATATATATATATATATATATATATATATATATATATATATATATATATATATTTTCTGAGTGGGAATTTTGGTAGAGGTTTGGGTAATAAAAGAGAATTTTTCTTAAAAAAAAATAATAATTAACTTTCTCTGAAAAAAGACTTTTCACGTAACGTGAGGAGTCTGGGCTGACCTGTTCGCCTCATGCGACCAGCTATTACCCCGGAAAGTTATATTTTTTTCGCTTGCAACGCGCGTTGTGATCACCAGTGTCCTTCACGTTGAGCGAGAACTAGAATTTTTTTTTCTACCCATTTGGTTCTACCACCATTCACCGCCATTTTGCCAAGCAGGTACGCCTTCTTGTTTGTTGTTATATTATGAGTCTAAGTTAGTTGTTTGTGTCTTTTTATTATTTATGGTTCGGTATTATGCTCGGGTTTTGTTTTGCTTTGTTTCTGCAGGTTTGGATTGCACCACCCGTACTCAATCTTCATTCGGGTGATTCCGAAGCTGTTTATCATTTATCAAGGAAAACCCAGAGTTTACCATTGTGTCAGAGCCGATCGCGAATGAAATGCTATACGATCGAGCTGGATTAGACTAGAGCTTACGAAGAAAAATTAACCAGCTAAGTCCTTTCCAATTTGCCCTTGTTTTTTTATTTATTTTTATAATTTTTGTATTCGGAATTTATTTTTTTGTTTTGAGTCGTTTTTTATTCCTACATTGAGGGCAATGTAGAGTTTAAGTGTGGGGATGGGAAACTGTCGTTTAGTTTATATATAAAGTCGTTTGAGTCAAAAAAAAAATTTGAAAAAATGAAAAAATGTCCCTGATTTTGAAGTTTGCATTGTATAAAATATGGAAGATGATAGGTAAAGTTAGGTGTCCGGTTTTCAAATAGTATGTATAATAAGAGATTAAAATTGATTGAAAACGTGTCTGATTTGGCATATGTGGGTAGGCTCGGCCGATAGAAAGGTTTCCTTTGAAAAGTAATAAATTAATTATGTTAGGCTATTTTGTGGGTTCTCATCTAGGAGAAACGGGGAGACCGAAACCGCCAAAAATAGTATAAGGAGCACCGTTATAAGTAGAAAACCGTTAGAATTTCTAGTCACTTAAAAAAAATAGAAATCAAAGCAAAAATGCTGAAGCTTAAGGTGCCTGGCCACTGGGATAGCGACTTGGATTGGTCACACCCTCTGAGTTAAATATGCTGAGATGAAAAAAAAATGCTGAAGCTTAAGGTGCCTTGCCACTGGGATAGCGACTTGGATTGGTCACACCCTCTGAGTTAAGTATGCCGAAAAAAAAAGAAAAAAAAAGTGATTTTAAATTCTCTTGGTTTTCAGCATAAGACGGTGGAAATGGTCAATTGGTCGTTCCTTTAGCTTCATAAGCTTGAGGCGGGTTTAGGAGGAACTCTAGCTTCCTTTGAGTGAGACCCTAGATAGACTAATCAACATGAACTTAACATAAATAAAAAGGGGCTTGGAAACCGGTTTGGGTTTAAGAGGATCAATATACCTACAATCGCAATCAACACGTTAATAGATTATAAATTAAGTAACCTATGTTTTGAAACCGGATGTAAGCCTGATTGTGATTTCATAGCATAATTCTTTTTCAGGGACGAAAAAAAGATAATTGTGGGGATATTTGATGTATTGTAAAATACATCTATTTCCAGTGTATAATTTGTACAATTTTCGAGTCGTTTAGATAGTGTTTTAGTTTTAGGCTTGTACTTTTTTTTTAATAAAACCGGTTTTTCATTAAAACAAACCGGCTTGTACTGGTCTATTTTATTTATTATAGGTTTTTATAAATTATTATTAGCTTTGGGTTATTTTTAGTATTTATGTATCTATTTTTTATTGTATAGGTGTTCACGGACGTTGGAGCGTAAACGAGTAACTTTGGTCAAGTCAAGAACACCCGAGTCGAGAGCGGAGTTGTAATATAAATAATAGTATAATAGAAATTATAATAATAATAATAATAATAATAGTGTTAAAAGAGAAAAAACAAAAACGTGACTTTTGTCACAAAGTCTAGCCCAAGGCCCAAGACATTGAGGGCAAATATCATTAAAGGGGCTGCACAATTTTATTAGAGGAAAGAAAAAAACAATTCGAAGGATTATTATCGGGGGGCCCGCTGAAGTTTATTTCTTTCGACGGGAGGACAGACGACAGCAGCTGCAAAACATTATCTTGGAAGAGGAGAGCAGCGAATTGTGAAGGAACTTCGACAGCGACAAACATCCGCAGATTTAGACGAGAGGAGGTCAAGGGTTGAAGCATCGGTGCGAGCACGGGTCGGGTATTTATTATTTATCTATTCATATCCGTTGTGAACACCATGAATGTGTCTTGCTTTTATTGTTTTGATTCTATTATGACTTTTACAGGCTAGACCTTTTTACTACCTAGGCGATGATGAATACGCTTGTTTGATTTATTTTCTTTTGGTTTTGAAATTTTTGGTTGTGGATGAATTTTAAAGTAAAGAACTTTTTATTTTCTGGTTTGATGTGTATGCATATTTAGTTTTATTTTAATAACTTTTATAAACTCCACTTGCGTTTTTGTGAATGTCTTTCATGTATGAATGCGGGTTAGGTTGCAGACTGGGTGTTAGCAGCTAGTTTATGGTTAATTTCTGCAGGTTATCCATAGGAGTTGTAATTGTTAGTTAGATAATTCTAAGTGTTCTACCAATTCTCAATAGCTGTAAGGTGCGAGATTGTTGGTCTGTCTAGGGTGTTAAATTGCTAGATCTAGAGGCTTTGTGAGAAGATCTTCCTAGTTTCCCTAGCATTCCTTGTAGGCCAAGTCTTATCAGAAATATTGTAGTTACCCCTTGCACTTTCGGGTGTATTGTGACTTTCGCGCTGTGAGGTAGACTGTCTAGCTAGCGGGTACTTTAAGATTCGAGTAGGTAAGCCTGTGAGGGTAACCTCTCAACCGGTGGTTTAACAGCACAACAGTATTCTAGGGTTTCCCCTTGAGAAGGGTCGAGGGTGTCTAGTTTATTCTTGATGTTTAGTATTTTAAGATCCCGGTTCCACACCAGTTCCATGACCATAAAAATTACACCAAATTAACGAGCGTTTTATTATCTTTCCAACGAGTACCATAATGCTATATAAAAAACGGAGAAAAAAAACAACTATTTTTGAGGGGTTTTGTTTTCAAATATATTTTACTCTACTAATAAATCACAAACGATAAACATAACTTCATAGGCAGAGATTCTTTTTTTTATATTTGAATATAATAACTTATGGAAGAAATTTGTTTAAAATAAATAATAATAATGATAATAATATAATTATTATTATTCATTAATCATGTATTGGCAAATCATTAATTATGTTGTCATATTAGATATTTTATTATGTTATATTAGATATTTCAACCCCGGGGCACTCCCGGGATAAAAGCTAGTTTTTAATAAACACACACATACATCCTGTGCAAGAAAGAAGAGGACCTCCTCCGCCTCCGGCGGAGCTCCGGCGACCACCGCCTCACAACCCCTCACCTCCACAATACCCTACACTGATTATTATTCTTAGAGAGAGAGAGAGAGACGAGCGGAGGAGAGAGGAGACGCCGGAGAGAGAAACAGAAGAGAGAGAGAGAGCTCGGCAGAAGAAGAAGGGAGGAAGACGACGGTGACAGTGGTGGTGGTTTGGGTGAGGTTCCAATCAGGTTAGATCTGGTCTCAAAGGTAAAACCCCTCTTGTCTAAAGATTATGGTGAGATTGGCTATGGTTATTGAGATGGTTGATGGTCAGAGGCTGTGGTACAGTGCTCTCAGGGATCGACGGTCCATAATCAAGACCGGGTAAACCTGTGACAGTGGTTACTATGGTGATGGCAGTTTGTAGGGTGGAGTTCAGTGGTGGTTACGTGGTCAGGAGGTGGTGGACCTGTACAGTTATGATGAAAGATTGTGGCGGTGTATGGTGGAACTATGGATGAGATGAAGGATTGAGGTGTTATGTGGTTAAGGGTTCGGGTCAGGCCCAGAACCGGGTCAAGGAGACGAGTTAACAGTCGGTCAACAAAAGTCAAATCATTCTTATTAATGTATCTCAATGATATACATATGCCACTATTTATAGGGCTTATACATTAATACAAAGGTAATGAGTAGATGGAGGTTATGTATGTGGAGAGTCACCACATTATGATGCATTCATAACAGTTCCATAAATATATACCGATTAATCTATCGAGCTATGTTGTGACACGAGTGTTTATACGATTTCTCGGGGTGTATTCCCAAATTTGTTTGTCTCTATAATTACTTAAATGTATTTTATGTGTAACAACATATATTTGTGAAGTAAATAATAATCATCAACGGATCGTCGAGTTTAACGTTTTTCAATTTAACCAAGATTGTATAAATCACGATATGGTTTATGTTTGATAAAATCTAGACAATAACAACGAATAATAAATCTCAAGATAACCCAAGAGTGTATGAATTACATTATGGATTTAGATTGAGAGGATGAACAAAAACAAAGTAAATTGGATCATGTAGACTTACCTATAGGATAATAATACCTGACTCCAAAAGCAACTTGTGTTGATAACGTGTTGTAAAACAACGGCCTACTAGCAACTAACATACAACATATGTAGATATAAGAACATGGGTTATAGAGAATAGATGATAGAATAATTCATTCTTATTAATGTATCTCAATGATATACATATGCCACTATTTATAGGGCTTATACATTAATACAAAGGTAATGAGTAGATGGAGGTTATGTATGTGGAGAGTCACCACATTATGATGCATTCATAACAGTTACATAAATATATACCGATTAATCTATCGAGCTATGTTGTGACACGAGTGTTTATACGATTTCTCGGGGTGTATTCCCAAATTTGTTTGTCTCTATAATTACTTAAATGTATTTTATGTGTAACAACATATATATGTGAAGTAAATAATAATCATCAACGGATCGTCGAGTTTAACGTTTTTTAAAACGAAAACATTATAAATGAGTTTAGTATGTCGGGTGAACAACTTGCATGATAGACATGTCTCTTAGACCTTAAGACATTCTTTGTGTTTAAGGCACGGTTAGGTCGGCTCTCCTTGCTTATCCCAGGCTTTTTATTGCTAGCATTTGCACGAAGTCAAGGTAAGTTTCACGACCCCTTTTTACTATTTTATATTTTGGGGGAAAGCATGCTTACTTACATTTATATACCATAACAAGGAAACGAGAAACAAGTATCTAATTAGTTTGGGTGCTTGAGTTACATTGTTCCTATTTGCGCATTAAAGGCCCCTAGTTCCTAAACTACAACCATATGAATAGTACTATTGGGTTGACACCCTCTATCATGGTTAATCGCTCTGACCTCTAACTGTATTATCAAGTGATTGCAGCATATATATCAAATTCTTTCACATTGTTTAAGGTACAATGGGCGGGGAAAATATTACATTCCGTCATGGTTTGGTTATAGGTTCACGTGTCACATATTTCGTAATCCTTGCTAGACAACGATGAATCAACTGCTACCTTGTTTCGTTTATCATATGGTTTCTATTGAACATCAAGAAATGGTTTTACATATTGCCATTTAAACCTATGAACTCACATACATTATGTTGACATGTTAAAAGATTTTTTAAGGTAACTAATTTCGAGTCATGGAAATGGATTTAAGCAAGCATTGCATCATAGGATACCAACATTTTGGAAGGTTTACTTTTATTACTCATGTTTTTTAGTTTTAGTTTAAATCTTGACATTTTAAACAATATTTTGGGATTGTAAAACTTTAACATTTGGAATCTAATTTCAGTCATTTAAGTGTTTGCTTTAAACATATGCTATGAAAACCACAAATGTTGCACTTCCGTGTTTCCGTCTTGGCGAGGTGTGACATCTTTCAAATGGATCCTTGGTAACGGACTATCATGCTGTTGTGACTCACCACCTTGGTAGGGGCACACATGTATCACATCACTTTTGAGGGTTTTCCAGCGTGGCGGACCTTTTTGATATGATGACGGTTGTCCCTGTAGATGGCATGTTAGGTACCGTTATGATACGGAAACGGTTAATTACCCAACGTTTTCATATCCTGATTGTTGAAAAATCCAAGTTTCATATATTATGGCTCCCTGAAATCGTTTCCTAGCTTAAGGCTGCTTATTTGAAGTTTGAGGCTCTTTCCTATCAAACCGTCTTTTGGTATTGTTTCCGGTTAGGTTCCAATGTCGTGTTTCTTAGCCAATACTTATCATAACTTATAGGTTGGTGTTTTAACCCTCAAAACATTTATGTCATGAAATTTGGGGTACTACACGTAAGCTCTTAATTATAATTTCGAAAGAACTGAGTACCAAAATCTTGATATTTACTAAAAACTCGTACTTAATGTAAATACATTACCTATTGTGTGAGAAACCTCTCTCTATTTCAATATTTGAAATATACATCAACATGCTCAGGGGTAGATTCAATGCTTCTTCGTGAGGGGGCGAGGCATCTCATGGGATCCGTCAAAATAGTGTAAAATTCTCCAGATTTGTTTGTAGCCACCTTCCTATATATCAAAAAGGCACCTTCTGCAAACAGAGAGAGAGAGGGGCAATAAGAAAGGAATTTGTCTTCATAAACACTTCCATGGGGTTTTCTGGCGTATATGTTGCGGATTAGACGGGTATTGGCGTACATGGATATGTACATGGGTTGTTGGACCGATTTTTACATTTTTGAGAAGTTATAGATTAAGCGCCATTAGTTCAAATAAAGTTCAAAATAAACCTTTTAGTTTAGTTTATTTCTTTTTTTTTTGTTATATGATTTCATATAATTTTCATTTAACTGATAAAAGGGTAATTTACATTAGTTTAATTTGACGTTTAAACAACTCTAAAGTTGAACATAATTTTAGTTTGGGCTGTGGAAAAATGAATTAAGAAATATAAACTTGATGGATATCAACTTCAATGTCATTGGGTATGATCATCTTCATTCTTAACTATACTCATCCTTGTTTTTTATTACTTTGTTATTTTTATTTATTTCTATGGTGCAATTTATTTTGTTTTTATCAATGGAGTGAGGTCATTTTTCTAGTTTAATTTAACATTTCCACCATATAAACCTTTTTGTTATCTATAGTAGACAAGAGATGGAAACATGAGTGGAAAAAAATTATGGACATTAGATGGTCAATAATCCCCTCAACTTCAATGTTTTGAGTTACTGTGATTGAAGTAGGACCTGGTTTTACGTGATTTGTTTTGATCCAAACCATTTTGTCCTGTATTTTGACCCTATCTATTTTTGCACCCCCCTCATTTTGTAATCACTTTTGGAACAATTGGAGGCCTGTTATCTTCCTACATTTGCCATTGCCACCATCCTCATTTTGTTCGCTGTAGGCACCATACAAGCCCTTTCAAAGAAGCCATTTTCTTTCGTATGAGCTGTTTAGTAGCCTCTTATTGATTCCAATAAGAGACTACCTCTGAACCGTCAGTATTAAGTGTGTTTGATTCACCATGATGGTGTCTCTAAATCAGGCAGCAAACCTATACCCATTAAGTTTCAAAATGATGTTAAATGAAAATTTTACCACTTACTCGGTTCACTTTTGTTCATAACTCTCAACTAGCCACTCCTGCACCACCTAATCGACCTACCACAACTTCCTCCACTACTAACCACCTTAACATCTGCATACTCTTACTAGTTTAAACCCACATGAGCATGGTACATGCTTCCTCGTTAAACTCACACGAGTTAGGACATAATCATGTTGTTGTTTAAAGAATATTGTTGTTTAAAGAATACTGTCTTGTGAGTACTTATTTTCTGATATAAAAATTATGAGATGAGATAAACATCACGAGGGTAAGTATCTAGAGAAAACCCTCAAATTTGAGAAAACCCTACTTACCAAGTTTTTTTTTATCTGAAAAAAATTAGGGCATGTAATATATATTTTTTAAGAGTTTTGAGAAAAAAACAAAAACAAAAACAAAAACAAAAAAGTGTCGAGCGATTTTTTAAAAAAAATAAATAAGTTTTTTTGTGTTACATATGTAACACACATTGACAGACATGTTACATATGTAACTTATAGGCTCTCTTTGAAAATTTAGAAGCTTAAAACGTATTGGGTCATTTATGATATATCTAAAACCTTTTAATTTATATTACTCCCAACTATCACTTTGACTGACAATACTCTCACCTTTACACTTTGTTTGTTGTGTCACTCTCATTTGAAATCAGGGTCAAGTTCTGATGATGAGGAATTTTTTGTGCCTTAGTTTGGGGATGACATAACAAACAAAGTGTAAAATTGAGAGTATTAATAGTCAAACTAATAGATATCGGCCAACGAGCAACAATTTAAGTATTTAAATCCAATTTCCCTTTAAAAAATGAAAACCAATATAAAGCAAATGCATGGATGTTGTATTTCTATTACTATTTCCGAATGACGATTGACGTGTTTTTATATTGTTTTTTAAATTTAATTTAGCTTTATCTTTTTGTTATGTGATCTGACCCGACCCGAATTGGACAAGAACCTTTTAAATATTTAGTATTGATAATTAACCCATAAAACTTTGCGCATTCATGAAAAAAAATTCTTGGTCCGTCATTGTATACTTCCGACTTCCGGTCCGGATTTTCAAGCTTCGCCGGTGTGTAAATCCATTTTAAACGAAACTCATCACATTCATGAGTTTTGGGTTGAGTTATAAAAGGTAACCAATAAAAGCTTCGGTTGGTGTAATCGGTTTGTAAAGCAATCATAAAGCTTGACCAGTGTCCTGTCCTTGGTTTGGTTTCAAAGCTCACTGACAAAACCCTCCCTCGTAACCCCTAATCCAAACCACTTGGTGGACGAATATGGATTTTCAGGTGGTGGTATTGGCTGGAGGCACTTCAACCAACCTCGCCCCTCTTGTTTCCAAGGTTTTTTTTAATTAACCCTCGTCTCTCTGTCTGTGTGTCTGTCTGTTATAATATGCGATTATTAATTAATTATATTTTTGTATCTGCAGGATGTTCCCAAATCGCTGCTCCCGGTTGCGAACCGTCCGGTTCTGTCGTATGTTTTGGACCTCTTGGAGCAGACTAATATCAAAGATCTCATTGTTGTAATTATCCTTTCTCTTCTCCCTCTCTCTCTCTACATTCTCATTTTTTGTCTGTTTCTAGATTAGGGTTTATGTGTCCAATTGTTTTTATATGATTTCAACTTTTTCATATAAACCCTAGAATCTCACTTGTCCCGCCAAATAAGTTTAGTCCTGTTTTTGGTACTTATAGAAAAACGCTTCCTGCTCTCTCCAAAAAAGCTTGCTCCACAACGCCTCCTTCCTGAACGAGCTCAAGGCTTGTAAACGAGTCGAGGCCGAGCCAAGGTAAGCTCTCCTGTTGGCTCGCTTGTTCGACTTGTTAAAATTAAAGCCCAAGTTACATAATATATGTATACCCACAAATCAACATGTGTTGAAAATACATTTTTTTTTTCTTAAGCTGAACGAGCTGGCTCTTTTGGCTAGCTGAGCCTGGACCCACTCTTGCTCGGCTCGATTCATCTACAACCCTAGGTCGTTATCATTACTAATCATGACATCTGAATTCTTAGGTTTGTTAACTAGCCATGTACATGGTTTAATTTTCCTGGTTAGTTCACAAGATTTAGTGTATGATTTGACATAAGAAACATAGTATGGTCACATAACTGTAATAGCAATCTTATAAGTTATAACAAAACTGGCAGTCTTAAAAGGTCACTAAGAAGTATGAGTCAATGATACAGACTATCTAGAGTTTTAATACGATGTTATGTGCACAGGTTGTTGAAGGAGAAGATACCGATGGTCTTGTTGAAAACTGGATATCTGAGGCATACGTTGATCGATTACACGTTCAGGTAAAGCTGGCTTAACAGTTCCTTTAATTTTTTGTGTTGAAAAAAGCTGTCTAGTTACTCCTTTGAGGTTTTGGAAATTGAGTTTTCCTGTATCCATAATAAGGCTGAGATGGCATTTACAGAGTTGTTTTGGAAAATATTCAAGTATGACGATAACTTGAGACCAGTTTAGCACTTATTTATATTGAATTGGCCTTGTTAATATCTAAGTTGCAGGTGGTGCGTCTAGCCGTTTACTTGGTAATATTACATATAATGCTTAAAAGAACCTTAGATCATCTGTTTGATATATTCGTTACCACACCACTAAGGCACTAACAAATCTAAGAATAGACTGGCCTCATTTCTATTTATGTATAACTTTGAGACGGAGGGGAACTCACCTGAAATTGCATGCTTAATAATTAAAATTTATGTATTTGTTTTCGTTGTACAGATGGTGTTAAGAGGGATTTAGTGTCACTATACTTGTACTGATATCCACTGCCAAATCATGTGTACAGTCTATTTAAACCAGACTTAGGGTGTTTTATTTTAATCTTTCCTCTGATTTGTATCGATTTAATCAGGCATTTCTTATCGTGATTAGTGCCACATATGTGCAGTTTTCTAAAGCAAGAAATTGCTACATTTGTTGGTATTTGGTAATTCGAAATGTGAAACATCAAGGTTTTAGGTCTAGTCCATTAGTTGTTATATCTTATGAGGTGTCTTAATTAGATTGCTTGTTCATGTTTACTGTAAATCTTAGGACTAAGATAGTGTTTGGTTATTGGCATGGGACTGAAGGAATGACTTCGGCAACTTCAGTTTCTAACAGAAGTGTTTGGTTTTTTAAAACTTGGGTTTCAAACTCTCTAATTTACGCATCCCAGTAAGGGAGGTGGGTTTAAAATATATTCCTATTCTCATATATCCCAAGTTCATACGCATAATGATTCCTGGTTACAAACCAAACGCTCCCTAAGACATTTTTCTGTAAATATTTCAGTGGTCTATTGCTTAAAATTGAGTGTGAGGTCCCTATACAATTTTTTAACTTTTGGAAAAAAGACATTTTCTAATGAAAATCATTTTTAAGTCAGTTATAAAGGTCTTTAGCTCAGGAACCGTTAATAGTTGTAGTTTTTTTCTTTTTTTTGTTGATTATATCAACAATTTATGAGTTGTTTGTTGAAAACTTAATGTGGCAACCACATGCATAAAAGTTGATGGGATGAATATTTTCTTTTATCTAAGAAAGGAAGCAAGGGTCATCTGATTGCGTTTAATTAAAAATTAAGCTAAGCTTTTAATATTTATAGGTTGCTTCTGTGGGGAAGAAGTTGGAACTGCTGGTGCTCTGCGGGCAATTGCTCATCATTTAACTGCATCTGACATCCTGGTTGGTTGGACGTCTCACAGCTTTGTCTCATTTGACATCCTGTCATACTGGTAATTTAGAGGTGGCAGTTTCGGACTATATACATAGGGATGGCTTATGTTATATCTTTAATGGTTCAATTAGGTAAAACTAATAAAAGTTAGTTAAAACGTGAAGGGACTTGCCGTAAGTATATTTTTATTAACACATACAATACAACTCCATAAATCAATGTATTCAGTAAAATAGGTTAATTATCCAAATAGTATAGCTCGAATAAACACATGAAACACACATTACTTGTAACAAGTTCAAAATACTTTGGACAAAAAGTGTTTCAGGTGAATCCCTGCTCTGGCCTAAACCTGTTTGTAATGATTACCCAACCCACCCATTTGCCACCTCTAGACTCATCAGGGTAAATCTGTTCTGTTACTATAGTACTAAATTTATCGTGCGTAGGTTGTGAGTGGCGATCTTGTTTGTGACATATCTCCTGGAGCAGTGGCAGCTGCTCATAGACGGCATGATGCAGCAGTAACTGCATTGTTCTGTGCTGCACCAATCAGTGGGTCCCCAGAGTCGGGCTCCTCTAGTGGAAAGGACAAGGCAAAGAAACCAGTACGCCATAATATCGTGGGCTGGACCTAACCCAACAGTTTCTTCTATATATAGCAGCTGGTTAGATCTTTATATATTATATCTCTCAGCTGTATTATTTCCTACATGAACTCTTAGCTATTAGCACATGGTTTTTTAGGTATGGAAGTTGAAAAAGATATTAAAGTTCAAAAAAAACATCCTTCGTGCTGTAGGGAAGGTAAATGTTACTTGCACAAAAGAAATTAGACTTGTGTGATATCGCAATAGCTCTCACTTGGTGTCTTTTTCTTGACACATGTAGATGGAAATTCATGCTGATTTGATGGATGCCCATTTGTATGCATTCAAAAGGTTTGGGGTCTAGATGTTTTTTTAATTGATGGTTATACTAAATTAGGGGTGTAAACAATCCGTAAGCTCTAGCTCAGCTCAGTTAACTTACAAGAGCTCGAGCTTGGCTCATTTATGCTTTGTTGATCAATTGTTTTTCTTATTAATTAATATATATTATTTAGTAATTTTAATCGTGGTTTTGTATACAACGATTATAATTATTTAAATATTAACTCATATATATTATATAAAAATATATAAATAGTGGCTCGCATGCCTACTTGAGCTCGATAAGTGAAGCTCGGGCCCGGGCTCGTTTATTCTACAAGCTTATTTGTAATATTGGGCTCAAGCTCATTTAAGCTTGGATCAATTTGAGCTTTTAGCGAGCTGATCTCAAGTAGTTCACGAGCGGCTTACTCATTTACACTCCTATACTACATTGATCTAATTATAGTTTATATTCCATCTACCTTGAATATCTTTTTATAGGTCTGTTCTTCAGCAAGTTCTTAATCAAAAGCAAACTTTTAGAAGCTTAAAGCAGGATGTGCTGCCTTATCTTGTTAAAAGTCAGCTGGTCGGTTCGTTAAGACTTTGCACGTGTTTTATTTTTCCATTTTCTTAGCAATTTTATGTAACAGCTTCTTTTGTGCTTAATCAGAGGTCTGAAATATCATCGAATGGAGCACAAGCTGAAGAAAATGGGGATGAGGATAATTATAATACTGATAAAGTGATGCTGTCTCAGCTGCTGGCTAATGCATCTACACCAAGTTTTCATGAAGTATATGCCTTGGGTCCTAATGGGTTTTCACCTCTGAGAGAAAAACCCATAAATGCTGTGTTTACATTGCCAACAAGACCAAATATTGTGCAAGACTAAATTCCATTCAAGCGTATAGTGACATTAATCGAGACGTGAGTTCCGTTTTCTTTTCTTTTTAGTGTAAGGTTGCTTATGTCTAAAGGTGAATGGTGAGTGGTGTCAGAGCAAAGAAATATTTTTTTTCTGTATGCTTACATGGGTAGGGATGCTTCATACCCAAATTCTAAATCGTTTCATATACAATTGTTGTCACATATGATTACGAAAAATATATTCTGTTATAATGTAATTTGTTGAATAAATGTTTCACGATGTTTTATGCATTAAAAATACCCTTTTGAGTGACCTTCTACTGTTTCCATTGTAGCTACATTTAAGTTGTTACTTGTTAGGACAAACATTTCCCTCATTCATAAGTAAATGGGTCAAAATTGCCACCTCTACTCAGTTTTTGGGACATGAGCTGATTTTTCACTCTTGAGCATGTCAGGTCATAGGAGATGCAAGTCACCTATCTGGATGTACATTTTCGGCGCACAACAATGTTATTCATCCATCTGCTGTTCTTGGCTCAAAAACCACAGTAAGTTATCTTCTGTCACAACATATTCTTAAAACTTGATGTTTTCCGTACAGGTGTATTGGTCTAGATGTTAGGCGCAGTTTGCTATCCTGGAGCAATTATGATTTTCTTTTGCGTGGGAAGATTTTTTAATTTACCAATAAAGTTTTTGGGGGGAATATGGCTCTTCTTTAACTAACAAAGTAGACTCAAATTAACAACCTGAACTTTGCAAGATATGCTCTCTATAAAGTTGCATGTAAAAAAATAAAGACCGTAAGGTTTATGATCAATCGACAATCTGTAGTTTGCAAGGTTTGAAAAAACGGAAACGGGCCTTGAGGCGTTTTCTCTCAGCCTCACGAGGCGTAAGCCTCAAGACATTATTAAATATACATTATGAATATTATAAAACCTAATTTAGTAATAAAAAATCATAAATAGTTCAACGTGTAAGCTTTAATATAAAACAAACATCACAAAATAGTTCAACAACCTAAATTAGCAAAATTATGACATTTAAATATTATTATAGAACTCCACTAATGACTGATTAGGGTTTCATCAGGAAATTCGTTCCAATTAAGTCCAGGATGTCGGACTTAAACGATGTTTTTTTAAGGCCACACATTGGTTTGGCCCACCATTTAAGCCAACTAAGCAGTACTTGGTCAAAGATGCCCAGAAATAAAAATTAGGCTAGTTTCAAGTCTCACCGCCTCGGATAGCCTCGTACAGCCTCGGATAGGCTGAGGCTTAGGTTTCAATTTACCCCCATGAGGCTAAGCCTCTTTATGCGGTTTTTCACAGCCTCAGCCAAGGCGAGCCTTGAGGCGTAAGCCTCAAAAAGCCTTTTTAAACCATTAGTTTGTGGGGTGTGTATTGTGTAGTATTTCATGTCAAGTTACACTTTTAAAACAAAGACCATATTACCCTTAAGAAAAGGTACCACTGTGATTGGATTCTTTTTTAGATTTCAAAACGGTAAAAGCTTGGAGCAGGACAAATGTTGGTAGGTACTGTAGGTTAAGTCAGGCAGGCTGGGTTGGGTTGTGTGAACTGTGACTATTGAACTGTGACTATTACAATATAGTGAAGGAGTGGGTTGGCTGACATGCTAACCCTTTTTTTAATTTTTTAGTTTTGTAAATAAACAATGTGTTGCTTATATTTGCAAAACTATACTATGCAATTGAATACATTTATGGTGACTTTCAACCCATACTAGCCATTTGCCATTTTTCCTTTTTCGTTTATATTTATTAGGCTAACCCACATGACTCATTAGAGATAACGATAACCTAGATTGACCAATTTGTTTATAAACTTGTAGAAAAATTGAACCTTCGAGGGGTGGGTGGATGAGTGGTAAGCGCCTAATTTTCCTTTAGCAGAGGTCTTAGGTTCGCATCTAGCTTCCATTGGTCTCTTGCTTTAATTCCTTGTAGGGAACCTGCCCAGTGTAAGCTGCGCTTTACCTGCTCCCATTGGTTAACAGGGTTTGGTTGGGCCATGTGAATTTTCATTGACTGGTTCTCATGGTTACAAAAACAATTGTATGGTCATTTCTACTTGGTGGTTTATGTTTTCTGGAGTCTTGACTCTGTTTCCATTATACACCGGGTCCATTTTTCTTATTAGTTTTTTGAATACCATGTAGCAACTTAGTTTATTTAAATATAGATTGGACACAATGCATGCTGGGGGAAGGTTCACAAATGGGTGACAAATGCAGCGTTAAGCGATCTGTTATTGGCCGTCATTGTCGGATAGGATCCAATGTGAAGGTATGTTATATGTTTCCCTTTTTTTAAGCCATAACTACACACTTCATATTGCCTGTTTTTGTAGATTGTGAATTCAGTCATTATGAACCATGTTACCATTGGAGATGGGTGTTCTATACAAGGATCAATCATTTCCAGTAATGTACAGGTCCAAGAGCGTGCTGTACTCAGGGATTGTCAGGTACTCTCTTGTTTCCCTGGCTTTAGTAGAGGTGGCCAAATGGGTAGGTAAGGTCGAGCAGGGTTTGTTTTATAACCCGTTTGACCCCCTTTCAAAGCACATCTTGGCCTACCATTTAAACCTGTTTGACCTATCTTTTTAAGTTTTATCGTATGTTTATATTTTAACCATTTGACATGTAATATTGTTATAACCAAAACATAACCCTGATATACCTTTTCATTTTTCAAAAGTAAATGGGCCATATAGCTTTATCTTTAGTATGTATGTTCTATTAGTGTAGGAGGTGTGAATGTTTGATTCATTTCATTCTCTCTGTCAAATACAATCCAGATTGGTGCTGGTTATGCGGTTACTGCGGCAAGGAGCACAAAGGGGAAGTATTAAGGAAATAAAAAAAACATCCCCAACTTTATCTTTTGTCCAGGATCAATTATGATTTTGATTTTATAGAAATCACACTTTCCTTTTGTACGAGGAAATCTTAGTTTCTGGTGAAATTTTTTACCCATGTAAGTGGAATTTTGTGCCATTTGATAAGTTATTCTTTTTTTAGTTAAACTTGTTGCTTTCCTTGCCTGAAATATGCAGTCAATGGCCGGGTTGGGTGACATGTCAAAATAGGGGTTTTGAGTAAATTGAGTTCGGACCAACATTGGAGTCGGGTTGGGATTAGCCATATGGGAAATAAGTATTATATAAAGCTCACTTGGTAGACTCTTGTTTCTTAGTGGGAGGGTTTTTGGTTCAATCCCATTGCCGCAATGGGTGGACTGTAGATTAAGATTTATTTGATGTAATTTAGGGAGTGTGACATTTGCATTAAAAAAAATTTCCACCCGTATATTTTTTTCTATAGCGCTAGTTGCGACGGTAGAGGCGCAGGCACTGTGATGGTGATGGTGATGGTGGTTGCTACATTGAAAAGGAGGTGGTGGTGGTGGTCAAACTGGTTGGTGGTGGAGGAAACAGTGGTGGAGTTGGTAGTAATGCTGACGGGTGATGTTGAGTGTTGTCGCAGGTGTTTCACGTGAGGGTAAATTAATAGAAAAGCTAGGGTTAAATTAAGAGGCTACATCTTACTGGTTAAAAGGTAATCTTAAAGCTGAATGGTTAAGAGGTAACAATTAGATGTTACTTTTTAACCATTTAGATTGAATGTTAACTTTTTAATCAACCTCTTAATCATTAAGAACAGAGTTGGCAATCCAAACCCGTGCTACCCTAAATGGGTAGATTTAGGTAAATATTATTTGTCTTTTGGGTTCTTTGGGTAGCTCAAAATTAAGAACGGGTCAAAGTGGGCATTTAAAAAACGCTTGACAATGAACAACGGGTTGGATGGGTCTATCAGAGGTTATCGACGGGTCAGAATGGTTGTCACCTTCGTTTACCATCGCCGTCCACCGCTACATCTACCACCGTCTTCCACACCTACGTCTACCACTGTCATCGCCATCGATTTCCACATCTTTATTGAACAAATCAGTAACAAATTTATTATTTTGTTTGTGTTTTGCTTTTTGGCCACCAATCCGTAATTTTTGTTTGTGAGAGCTTTTACTCAACTTCAGATATGTAAACGTAGAGGAAAAACTAATTGTATACTTGGGTAGTTGAAGCTGTAGTTTTTAATAAATTTTATGTATAAATTATTAAATTATTTAACATATTTTTTTAGCAAAGAACCATAGTCCATACGTACATCATGTTTTTTTTTAGTTTTTATTATTCATATTTTAAACTAGCTTTTATCCCGGGAGTGTCCCGAGGTTGAAAAATACAACCACTCTAATAATACTAATACTATAGTAATAATTATTACTCTTGTAATTAAATAAATAAAAAATAATCTTGCTATAAGGTGACACCATGTGTTGCAGTGTTGCGCGATTCTTTCTCTAGTAGCTTTTTTTTAATGAAGTATACCTATCCATCTTTAGAAGAGTAAAATTCAATGATATCATGGCGATGAGGCTAAATTTCAACATTGTATATAAGAACCTGGTTTAAAGAAAAAACATGATTAATGAATAACCTGAACACTTTGTGTTTTTTTCCCTGTATGAACGAAACCCCATAAAAAATAGTTGTTTTTTTTTCGTTTTTTATATAGCACTATGGTACTCGTTGGAAAGATAATAAAACGTTCGTTAATTTGGTGTAATTTTTTCTTCAAAAAATCTCGTATATAAAAGATATTAACGTTTTAAAAATGATGGGAGTAAACGTTAAAGAGAAAATCTAAATTTGTTTTTAAATTCTTAAAGATATTAGGGTTAGATAAATGTAGGAGAATGGATAAAACAAAAAAAAAAAAATAAATTAAAACTTTTACCTTAACGTGCACGTGGCACATTCAAGGGGAGGGTTGAGGCCTCCATTGAATGCCACTCATCAATTTTATCCCGGAAGTGTCCCGGGGGTTGAAATATCTAATATAGATTATACCGGGAACGTCCCGGGGTTGAGAAATCTAATATGACATATTAGTTTTACATATGAAATAGAATGATGCGCTTTACAGTTACATGCAGTAAAGCTTCGGGTAGCACCTAACCTAAAACAATTAAAAATGTATCTCAATGTTAACGCACTAACCTAAAACATGTATAACTCTAATATTAATATCTAACCTAAAACAATGTATAACTCCAATGCTAACGCATGTTGAAATATGAATTCATATTTACTGATTTGAACATAATTAGTGAGTTGCCTATACATGATTAATGATTTACCTGATCAATTTGTGTTTTTTTCCTGTATGACGAAACCACGCAAAAAAATAGTCGTTTTTTCTCCGTTTTTTTATATAGCACTATGGTATTCGTTGGAAAGATAATAAAACGCTCGTTAATTTGGTGTAATTTTTTTTCTTTAAAAAATCTCGTATATAAAAGATATTAACGTTTGAAACTTATGGGAGGAAATATAAAAGAGAAAAATCCATTTTGTTTTTAAATTATTTTTTTCCTAAAATATCTCAATGTCACATGGGATGACACATGTCACACTCAAGGAAGAAAATGCCTCTTTGAATGCCATGTCATTAAAATGGCTTTGGTTTATTATATGTATAGATAACATAATAAAATATCTAATATGACAACATAATTAATGATGTGCAATAAATGAATAATAATAATATTATTATTATTTATTTTAAACAAATTTCTGCCATAAGTTATCATATTCAAATATAAAAAAAAAAAAATCTCTGCCTATGAAGTTATGTTTATCGTTTGTGATTTATTAGTAGAGTAAAATATATTTGAAAACAAAACCCACAAAAATATTTGTTTTTTTTCTCCGTTTTTTATATAGCACTATGGTAGTCGTTGAAAGATAATAAAGCGCTCATTAATTTGGTGTAATTTTTTCTTTAAAAAATACTCGTATATAAAAGAAATTAACGTTTAAAAGTTATGGGAGGAAACATTAGAGAGAAAATTTAATTTTGTTTTTAAATTCTTATCTTTTCCTAAAATAGTTATAATATATATAGATTTATTAAAAAAACTCAAAAAATAAAAATCCTACATGATGCCACGTGGCACATTAAAGAGTGGGCTCTAAGGTCTTCATATGAATGCCACATCATCAAAATTCAATTCTTTTATTATAAGTTATAGATGTTTTGTTACTTTAATTTTCAGCCCATCTTAAATTAAACTCTGCCTGTCCCTTTCTTAGTTTTTTTAATCTAATTACAATCTTTCTTTAAAAAAAAATCTTTTTCAAAGTAACCCGACCTTACCCGAAACCCCTTCCGACCCGAACCCGTACCGTACAGACCCAAACCCGTTTCAACCCAAACCATAACAACCCTTTTTAGTTGACCCATTGAACCCGTTTGGACCCGTCACCTGAACCGACCCAACCCGCCTGTATTGTCAGGTGTAATTAAGAGGCTATGAACCATCAAGAAAGGCT
>JAUTDX010007458.1:0-73858 GCA_030844895.1 Ambrosia x helenae | reverse complement strand
GAGCATTCATCCTTACTTTCCCATGTGTTCGTTCTCTACTCGAGTTTTCTTCCATCCTTCTTCTTCCTCTTTCGTGGGTATTGATGTTACGTGGATCTCGCCGCATATAGTCTCCAACTTGGTCATATGCAAGTCAGTTCAGTGGTCAGCTGCACCACTCGTTCCTCCGATCGTGGTTGTCAGTCATTAGTAGGTTTCGTCTTTCCTTGAGATGTTGCACTATGTCGTAGGCCTTTACATAGCTCCCCAAGAGTGGGTTGTAAAGCCCGATCTGATGTGTTCCCATGAATCCACTATATACTCACGAGGAACAGTGACACGCATGTCATACATCATTCGCTCGTACAGGGCGTAAATGTACTAGAGTAGGAATAAAATTCATATGAGTATCCAGTCTCGTCTGAGTTTCAAATGAGGGTAAGAAAGGTCAAATAACAAGGAACAGAAACTAATTGTCTCCTTGCTCAGTGAAAAAGGATAAGTCTCAGTATTTGACTTTCTTTGAATATGATTCGGTTTAATGGTACCACGTCATGCGCATCGTGCAGCTTCTGTGTACGTGCGCGACAACGCTCACAAGGGCTTTCTCCCCTTTACTTTTATCGTTTCCTCATCCATGAGGTTTGTTAGGATACTAATCCCAGTAATGCGCACTGGAGTAACCCTAGGTACCCACCAGTGACATGTTCAGAATCAAGTTTAGAATTAGAAGATAACATATCTCCTAAAATCATGTGTTGTAGATATATGTAGCCAAAAGCTAATTGTGCACTTAAGCTGTGAGTGTACTAATACTTATGCTATGATGGTTATAGACAAGACTCAACATGCAGTCTAGTTCACTATAACCAATGGCTCTGATCAATCTGTCACACCCTCAAATTTCCACCGCGGAGTTTACACCGCAAGGCGCGCGACATACCAGGATCCCATAGCCATAAGTCATATGAACGAATTCTAAATGCCCAAACCATTAGTTCGTTTTCAAAAATCAAGTTTAGTTAAGCTGCGGAAGCAAGCTTAAACCAAATTTAAACATTTTAAAACCATGCGCAAAACAACGCGCCCAAATTAAAACCATATGAGAGAAAACGTTAAAAGCATGATATGTAATTTAGGTGTATGCCCAAGACCCCAAATGCAGTGAAACGTGCAGTGCTTCCTAATCGTGACACAGAAGCTAACTACCTGCAAAAGCATGTATATCGTGTGGTCAACAAACAATGTTGGTGAGTTCACAGTTTTAAGTAATTGAGTGTAAAGTTGTCAATTACAAAAGTTATAAGAGTCATCAGTTTTAAGCTTGTCAGGGGTAGCTAGCCACTCATTGTAACTAAACAGGTGATTATTGGGAACATACAGAAGTTGTTTAATTTGCCTTAGTACTAGTGTCTATCACACTAGTTTGTTCAGCTCCTCAAGAGCGTGGTCAAAAGTTCATGCCCGTGACCCAAGCACCTCAAGCATGAGGTTGCTGCACACTAATAGCGCTATCAACTAATACCCCGTTCGCCTCCAGCGATTAACCCAATAATATGTAAGGACTTAAAGTGATAGAGTGTGTTTAGTTCACAAAGGACAGTTAAAGTTGCTAAACTGATTAAGAACGTGATCCACACAAGGAATCGAAACCCGACCCACACCAGGAGTCAAAGCATCTCAAAACCCGAGATGTAAAGTAGTCCCAAACCGGACTAGAAACTTTTACCAAAGTTGTCTCAAACCCGAGACGCATGCTTTCGAGAAAAAGTAGTGAAACTCACCTTAGGTTGCGAGCAAATAATCCATACTCCACAAATAGGACGTACTACCGACTCCCTATTACATGTGTAACTAAGTGAGTATATGTGCATAACCAATACACCATATAACCCGTTTGTCCAAGACGTTTTAAAATACAAAACGTGTAAGCGACACCTAATGAATTTAAATGCACAAGTAGACCCTACGGACCCGTTGGTGAACACAATGATTATAATCAGTTATACACTTCATATACACCTCATATAAATGCTCATACAAGCTCATGTCAATTACAAGTCATACAAGACTCCAAATAGCACATAAGCTTACATTACATAATCTGCATTTTTAGGAGAGATTATGCGCTGTGAAAAACAAATTTATTAAAAATACTTATCCAACGAATTAGACTCCCAAAGTTTTACTGAATATTCCAGGGAGTCTACTGGACAAGTCCATATTTTTATTTCTTGACAAAACCATACACAAAAAATATGAAAAATCATACAATACAGCTATATCCAGAAAATACTCACAACAGATCAGATTAGTAGAAAAATTCTCAAAAATTGTGTGTTCATCCAACGGGATGAATCCACTGGAAAAGTCAAGTTTCATCAAGTCGACCTACTGTCCAAATTTCATAATCTAACTCTTTGTAAAACTCAAGTTATGATTGTTTTAAAGTTGACCCAGTTTACTAATCCGAAAATCTGATATGACCTTCAATCAAAGAAAATTCCAAAAAGATACCATACGATATCCAAATCGCACGAACTTACCCATTCTGAAAATCCAAGATTATGAATAACATGTTCGAACTAAGAAACAATCAAAACAAATAGTTTAAGGTCATGTTATAAAGCCTACAAATCGAAACATGAAATCTGTCCATTTTTAATCAAGTTAAGATTTTATTATTAACGCATCCTATAACCATATTATCGCCTAAATATTATCATAAACATGTAATACATCATGATCATACAACGTAACAGCCCCAACATGCAAGTTTCATTACAAATATTGTTATCTATAAACCCTACATATTTATAAATAAAAAACCATGCATTAACAAGCAACACACCATATAATAATCACAAAGCTTAATGTTTAATGTTAATCTCTTATAAAACTCATATTTTAACCCTTATTAATTTACATTAGACCTGGACAAATCGAGTTTGTGATGTTATAAAACATATATTTAAAACATAGAAAAGAGATTAAAATACATGTAGAGTGGTTGTATACCTTATGGCCTTTAATCCTCTTAATCCTAAACCTTCTCAAGCTCCTAAGATCTTTAGATCATGTTAATGGCAGAGGGTAGTGGTTTAATTTTCGTAATTAGGAGGTGGGGGCTGATTAGGGTTGAGTTTTGTGTTAAAATTGATAAGAACATGTTGTTAAATACAACTTCCAGCGATATGGGCCTGTTTCCGAAATCATGCAGCCCAACGCTGCTTTCAGCTGGTCATGCCCCTTGCCTGTTGACTTTTAGTCCCATGTTGGCCTGGTCCTAATATAAATATATAATCCCTTTTATTTTGTTTATGCATTTGTTTTTTTTTCTTTTTTTTTAACCCGCCAAATTCTTTTTGACCAACATATAATTGTCGTTTTGTTTATGCAGCCATAAATGTTATCAACCTTTCATTTCTTTGAACATGCTACTCATGCCAAGTTGACACAATAGTTTTTTTTTTTTTTTAGTAATTATAATATTTATATATGTATAATAATTAATATATAAAATATTTAATCCAATTATTTAATAACTAGTTTACGACTCCCAGCCTAACTAGAGTTGATTTTTGGGCCCGATCTAACATACTCGCGTATAAAAATTAGTTTCGTTTAATTCTAAATAATTTTGCGTAATAGTTTATATATAAAATATAGTAACTCTATAAAACATTTAACCCAATATTTTTTTTTAACTTATATACGATCCTCAGTCTGTCGAGTGTCGGTTACAAGCTCGGTACCTTGTTTTCGCATAAAAACATGTAACGTCACATAAGTTCACAAATCAATTTACATAAGCACACAATAGCGAATAATATCAAATGAGTTATTCTACAATAATTTGTTTTAATGTTTCACCACGTTCAGGGTTCAAGGCTCGTGTATGTAGTTGTTCACCTATAACCGTGTATCGTGTGACTCACTTAACTAACCCTAGTCAAGTAAAATGTTGTGAATGTAAGTACAAGTTAACTAGAGTTGGGTCAAAGTATGAACCTGAAATTGCGGGGTATCACATAGGGTCTTACAAACTGTCGTCAATTTCCTTCATTAAAAACAGGTAAAGTATATTTTTGTCCTCAAACATACAAAAGATTTTATTTCTAAGTTCACTTAAAAATGAAAAGAAAAAGGGAGGATTTCTTTTCATTTCTCTGCCTTTTTATTCTTCCATTTCTTTCCAATTTGACAGCATGAAATTCGGTCTCATTCTCCGTTCTTTTCCTTTTTCCTTGCTTTTCATTTGTGCGAGTGTGATTTACTAAGACTATAGGGAGTGGAGGGGCGGGAATGAGGGGGGTGAAGCGCCATGTGGCACTTGTGGGACCCATGTGGGGGGGGAAAATTGTGGGGAGTGGAACGGGGGGAAAGGGGGGTGAAAGGAATAATATTATATTGTGTTAAAGTTAAATAAAAAAAAAGAAAAAAAAAAATCAACCAACCAAAAGAAGCCACGTCACCCACCACCCAACCCCCCCACGCCCGGCTTTCCCCCACCGCCCCCACCTCCCCGCCCTCCACTTCCCGCCCCACGGGCCGGTGTTCCCGCCCGGGAACCCAAAGCCGCCCCCCTTTCACCGCCCCACTCCTGGAGTCTAATCCGGGTTAAAAGGTAAGCGGATGCATCTGCAATCCTCGGAAATGACTATAATATTAAATTATAAAAAATATATAAAAATGAGGTTATAAATTTTCATTTCAATATATCAAAAATTAGTAACTTAAAAAATTAAAATAACGCGGCGACAAGTCGACAACTTGTTGAATGCGTAAATCCAATCGTCCACGAATGTTGAATCATAGTATGGATTTGATTATATTTTTGACGAAAAAATCTTTCTTAAAAAAAAAGATATATAATTCAAAAGTCAATTGTCAACAAACGCGTTTAGTTGCTCATGAAATAAATGATGTGTTGGTGTCTCCACAAAGGCATCTAGAAAACATTAAAATTATTTTATAATTTAAAATTTTTTATATGTGTTTTTAGTCATATACGAGTAATTATTAATTTATTACTTTACATGATTATTGCCTTGTGTGAATTGTTTAGAATGGAAAAATTGACAAATGCATGTTTAGAGTGTAAGTGAATAAAAGTGAATGTGTTTCAATTGATGATCTCATTACAGAACAATGGTACAATATATAGGATGATTACAAGAGCTAACTATGGTAAACAATCAATCTAATAATGAGCTAATTATGGGGAAATGATGACAGCATAATTACAGCTAATCACAGTAAATGAGATATTGAATATAGTTGACTAACAGCCCCCCGCAGTTGTAGCCGTAGCCTGTCGAAGGCACAAACTGGTCCGAAAAACGAATGAAGAGGTGCTTTGGGAGGCCTTTAGTAAAAATGTCTGCATACTGATAGTCAGCCGGTACATGAAGAACACGAACATCACCTATGCGGACTTTATCTCTAACGAAATGAATGTCCAACTCTACGTGTTTGGTGCGTTGGTGCTGAACTGGGTTCTGAGTCAGATAAACAGCAGAGACGTTATCGCAGTACACGATGGTAGCTTGTCGGGAGGCAACTCCAAGCTCAAGAAGAAGGTTACGAATCCAAGAGGTTTCAGCAACAGCATTGGCCACGCCACGATACTCGGCTTCAGCACTGGAGCGGGAGATTGTGGGCTGGCGTTTGGAACTCCAGGAGATCAAGTTGCCGCCCAAATAGATACAATAACCTGATGTGGAGCGACGTGAGTCCGGGCAACCCCCCAGTCTGCATCGGAGTATGCTGTGAGAGATGTAGAGGTGGAGGGGGCAATGCAGAGACCGAAGTCTAGAGTCCCTTTGAGGTACCGAAGTATCCGTTTGAGGAACGCGAAGTGTGGCTCACGGGGATCGTGCATAAACAAGCAAACCTGCTGAACGGCGTATGAGATATCAGGTCTGGTAATAGTAAGGTACTGGAGAGCACCGGCAAGACTGCGATAAAGAGTACCGTCTTCAACAGAAGGGCCAGAATCGGCACTTAGTTTTGAGCCGATATCAACAGGTGTAGTACAAGGCTTGCAGTCCATCATTTTGCTCGTTTGAGTATGTCCGAAGCATAGGCGGATTGAGATAAGAATAGCCCATTAGCTTTGTTGTCGACTTTGATCCCTAAGAAATGATGAAGTGAGCCGAGGTCGGTCATCGGCAAACTCTTTGGATAAAACCTGAATAAAGTGACGGAGAAGAGCAGGTGATGAAGCCGTGAGAATGATGTCGTCGACATACAAAAGCAAGTATGCCGTTTGATTGCCACGAGTATAGACAAACAGGGATGTGTCACAGGAACTACTCTTGAAGCCGCAAGAAGAGATGAATGTGGCAAACCGTTGATACCATGCTCGGGGTGCTTGCTTGAGGCCATAAAGGGACTTGTTTAGTTTGCACACAAAACGTGGATTGGTAGAATCCACAAAGCCTGGGGGTTGATGCATATAGACCGTTTCATTAAGGTTTCCGTGGAGGAAAGCATTCTTCACATCAAGCTGGTGAATCGGCCAAGCCCTAGAAACTGCAAGACTGAGTACAGTGCGAATGGTAGTTGGTTTAACCACGGGCTAAAGGTTTCGTCACAATCAATACCCACAGTCTGACTTTTGCCATTAACAACCAATCGAGCTTTATAGCGTTCCAAAGTCCCATCGGAGTGGTATTTATGCTTATATAACCACATACAGCGAATAATCGGAGCATCGGTGGGTCTCGGTACCAACTCCCACGTTTTGTTATCTAATAGCGCTTTGTATTCAGCGGCCATAGCCTGTTTCCAGTTCGGATCGGACAGGGCGGAAAGGTGAGATTTGGGCAAAGGGGAAGGAGTAGTCTGTGTCATGGTGTTTAGATTGAGCGGTACCCGTGGCTTGGTGATGCCTGCACGAGCACGGGTGAGCATAGGGTGGGATGGTTGAGGTGCAAGAGGTTGGCTAGGAGGTGGGCTAGGAGGTGTAGGAGGTGGGGAGTGGGCTGTAGAAGGAGTGGAATGGGCTGGTGAAGTCGGGGAGTGGGGTGTAGGTGGAGAGGAGTGGGCTGGTGAGTGGACTGGTGAAGTGGGAGTGGTGGGTGGTTGGTTTGTGGAGGGAAAAGCGGTGGGAAAAAATGGAGTAGTGGAGGGTGGGGGGTCAAGGAAGGAGTGGTTGGGAGGTGGGGTAGTGGGTGAGTGAAAGGGAAATTTGAGCTCGTCAAAAATGACATGCCGTGAGAAAATGACTTTCCCGGTTGAGAGCTCAAGACAACGGTAGCCTCGGTAGTTGGCGGGGTAACCTAAGAAGACACAGAGGGTGGATTTGTGGTCGAGTTTATGAGGGCGGGTGTCAGTGGTGCTTGGGTAACAGGCGCATCCGAAGACGCGGAGATGGTCATAGGCTGGGTGGCGTCTATAGAGCATGGCCATAGGGGTGAGGTTTTGAATAGCTTTGGAGGGTAGGATGTTGTGAAGGTAACAAGCGGTATGAAGGGCCTCGACCCAAAAACGAGAGGGTAGAGAGGCGTGGGTTAAGAGAGACAACATGATGTCGTTGAGGCGACGAATCATGCGTTCGGACTTACCGTTTTGTTGTGACGTGTGGGGACATGAGAATCGAAATTCCATGCCGTGGGTGGTAGCAAAGTTTTTAAAATTGTGGTTATTGAACTCGCCACCCATGTCACATTGAAAAGATTGGATGGACAAATGAAATTGGGTTTTAACAAAGTTATAAAAAGTAACGAATTTGCTAAAAACTTCAGACTTATATTTTAACGGGTATGTCCATGTGTATTGTGTGTAGTCATCAATCAAGACCATGTAATATTTATAACCCGCAGTGCTAAGGAGAGGTGAAGTCCAAAGGTCACAATGCACAATAGAAAAAGGTAAATGAGTACTGGTTACGGAATCATAAAAAGGTAAACGCTTATGTTTTGACAGTTGACAAGCATGGCAAACAAAAGAAGCATCTACTTTATTACAAGGAATTAAATGTTTTGAAGAAAGTAAATCAAGCACGTGGCGACCCGGATGACCAAGTCGATCGTGCCAAAAAGTGGAAGAAGCGGTAGCAACAAAAGCAGCAGCAGTTTCATTGGTGGTGAAGGGGTATAGAT
Source organism: Ambrosia x helenae (assembly GCA_030844895.1). Lineage (NCBI taxonomy): Eukaryota > Viridiplantae > Streptophyta > Magnoliopsida > Asterales > Asteraceae > Ambrosia > Ambrosia x helenae. Next base: position 65,771 of record JAUTDX010007458.1, on the reverse strand, counting down.
CACCAGAGCTGTCGTGGCGGCTCAGGAGCATACCATCCTTGAGGTCCTTCACAGAAAAACCGTAAGGGTCAAACTCGACAGAAACAAGATTATCTCTAGTAAACTTGCGAACCGAAATTAAATTTTTAATAAAGTTTGGGTTGTAAAGAATATCATTTAGTTTAAAAGGGCGGGATGGTGATGGTAAAGAGGTGTGTCCGGATCCGAGAACTGGAATACGGTGGCCATTACCGACTAATACGGACGCTATGCGATTAAACGTAGAAGGGGTAGAAATATTACCTTGCTCGGGCGTGATGTGAGACGTGCCCCGGTATCCATGTTCCAAACTTCCTGTGACGAAGACTGCTCCATACCCATGGCTGCAAAAGCCTGCGCTAAGTCTGTGGGCTGCAAAGGGTCCAATTCAGTTAAATGGGCCTGGGCTTGAGATGTGGGCTGCTGAGTAGAGGCCTGATTTGGTGTTGGAGTCATAGCAGGAGTTGGAGTTGGGTAATTCCAAGGGGCAATCCAAGAGCTTTGTGTGGGATAAGGACAAGGTGGGACCATCCATTGAGGACTCCCATAAAAGCCAAAAGGGGAAGGTGCAAAAGGAGGCATGGGGGCATTTCTATTAAACTGTTGACTTCTTCCTCTTGTCTGTCCTCGGCGGTACGACCGGCCACCACGAGCACTCCGACCATCTCGGTCACGAGACTCTCGTGAGTCGGTGCGAGGGGGAACCGGTGGGTTATCGATGGCAGCAGCAACAACCGGAGGGGAGGAGGCAGCCCGAGCTCGTTGCCGGCTCTGCTCCCGGAGAAGCATGTCACACGCGTCTGACCAAGAGGGCAGGCGCTGAATAATGAAGGCGCCGGTCATGTCGAACTCGGAGGGAAGGCCACGAACAAGCTTCAATACGAGTCTCTTTTCAGGAACAGGGCAGTCCACAGCCGCAAGTTGATCGGAAAGATCCTTCAACCGCTGAAAATAAGCCTCAAGCGACGAGCAGGATTGAAGTGTCAGGTTGGAGAAGTCTTCTTCAAGGGTGGCGGCGCGAGCGTCTTTGTTGTTAAGGAAGTGGTTTTCTAACCGGAGCCATGCCTGGCGAGCTGTGGAACCGGGCTGGGTAATCTTGAGATAAAGGTCATCAGAAATCGTACCGTAGATCCATTGAAGGACCACGGCATCGATCTCAGTCCAGGAGGAGAAGGAAGGGTCGTCGGTGGCAGGTGGCGGCGTGTCATCGATATGATCGAGAACACGATATGCGGTGGCATGGAGGTTGAACAGATTAACCCAAGACGAGTAGGAAACGCGTTCGCCGTCGAGGGTACGAATCTTCTGTTGGATGTTGTTTACGGAGTACACAGGGTGGAGGGAGTTCGGCGTGGGGGTTTTTGGTGGAGTGGTGGTGTCAGCCATCGGGTGCAGGTAGGAGTAGATCGGAAAAAAAAAGAAAAAAACAGGGGGTGGCCCGAAGGCGGTGGTCGCAGGCGGGGAGACCGAGGTCTCAGAAGAACCGGCGACTAAGATTAAGGCCCAGAGCGATTTGCTCTGATACCATGTAAGTGAATAAAAGTGAATGTGTTTCAATTGATGATCTCATTACAGAACAATGGTACAATATATAGGATGATTACAAGAGCTAACTATGGTAAACAATCAATCTAATAATGAGCTAATTATGGGGAAATGATGACAGCATAATTACAGCTAATCACAGTAAATGAGATATTGAATATAGTTGACTAACATAGAGGACGTCACATGTAACGTGTTCTCTCTTTTTTTTTTTTCCATTCATCTTCGTCTTTATTGTATTCGATAATGATCTAAAAATCCATTTCAAAACTCAACCCCAAACACCCTCTTAATCTAAGATTGATGATGTGTGACTATAGAATGATAGGGTGTTACCTCTAACGGACACAATACCATAGCCTATAACATCCATTAGACGATAGTGTTAGTTCTACGTAAACCACGACTACCAAGTCCACAACCGTATCACCCTTTACCAATCTTCACCCCTCTGTCACTAGCAAAGTAACTCATAATTAAAGGTTTTTGGTGATAACTTGGGTGCATATAAGACGGAGGTCGTTAAGTTGAACCATAGTGGCCCATTTTTTAACATTAACACCCCGGGGGCAATGTTGAGGCGCTAATGGGGATTTCACGCCCTTTTCCATGGGCCACTATGGTTGGTCTCAACTCTCACGCTAAAATCTATTCACCATAACACCACTCTCACGCTAAAATCTATCCTGATCATGTGACCTAGTGGTAAAAGGGTCGGTTCTCTCTTTGGGGGAGCCGGGTTCGATTCCCACGGGAGGCATGTGATGGATACCCCCACCCTTGTGGTGGGGTAGGTGGTTGGGAAGTGATGGAGAGACCCTTGACCCTTGTGGTCATGGGTTCGACTCCTGATCTCTTCAGGTTTTACCGGTTCACTACCGTCGTGCCTTCGGGTGGGTTTGTGGGCCGGGTTTTCCCTGAAACAGGAGACGGGTGGGCCGAAGGGCTCTGTCCGTACGGACTAGAGGCCGTCTGAGGCCCCTGTCGGCCATTGGGGGCCACGTACAGAGTACCCAGCAATACTTTAGTTGATCGTTAAAATAAAATAGTTCAAACAAAAGACAACTAAGGTTGTTGAATAAATGACCTAACCTAACCTAACCAGTCATCATATGCGACTATATGCGAGTCACGTGACATCCGTTAAACACGAGTTTTTATTGAAAAATGGATAATGGAATATCCAAAGCACAATGAAAGCATAAACTCATTTAGACAAAGAAAGAAAGCGGGAAATTTCCTATCTTATTCCAATATTCCAACCCAATATTCGAATTCCATCTCTTCTGTATCTTCCTCTCTCCATGCTTCTTCTACCACCACCACCATTGTTTAAATTCACCCCACAAACATTAATTTCACCAATAATAATATCTTCACATTTTCCATCTCACCTACCTCCAATCAACCACATTCATCTTCTTCCAATGGCTACCAAAGCTGTTCACGTCTCAGAAGTCCCTAATCTCCATCACGTTGTGACGGAAAACACCGCATCATTCTCCGTCTACTCAAAACCAATTGCTATTGGTACGATTACTTAATCCCTCTTGCTTGTAAAAGTAATGGTTTTAACCGTGTCCTTTGGGTTTGATACTTGGTTTTTATATAAACTATACTATACACGATAGGTACATTTGCTTATTGTGTGTGTTTAGTCAAAAGTAATTATCATTTTTATAATGAATTTAGAAGCTGCTCTAACTGTGTCCTCTAAATTTGATACTTGGTTATTACTTAAACTATACTTTATACGATATGTACACTTTCCTATTGTGTGTGTTTTTAGTTAAAAGTAATTATCATATTTTTTATAAATTTAAAACTTGATCTTGTTTAGGTAAAATCGACCTAAATCATAACTACCGAAACACACACGTTAAGTTTTTGGTTTAACAAATTAACGTATTCAATGTTTTTATGAACAGAGGCTGAGCATTCAGAAAAATTTGTAGTGATCGGTCACAGAGGTCACGGAATGAATATGTTACAGTCAACTGATCGGAGAATGAAAGCGTTAAAGGAGAATTCTATTCTTTCGTTCAACATGGCTGCAAATCACTCCCTTGATTATATCGAGTTTGACGTTCAGGTATTGTTTAATTCAAATCGATTACAAGTTAAAACTCTAATTATAACTTGAAATATTTTGTTAAACCCTAACATGTAAAACATTTTTGCAGGTTACTAAAGATGATGTACCAATTATTTTCCACGACGATTTTATTCTCCATCAAGAACATGTAAGTTGCTTAATTATTATGCATTGTAAATGTTTACAATAGTATTGGCTTAGTCGGATAAAACTTAAAAATATTAAGTTGTGAGTACGTTTGGGGTACAGTACGAGTAGTGAAATCGATACCCGTACAAGTACTGATGTTTTTCAGTCGATATATGTAGAGGCACTATCTTACGACACAAAAAAAAACACCTTATTGTGAATGTAACTCCGTTTTCAACAAAATTTATACTGAAATGAAATGTAAAGGAACAAAAGTTCAAATGACTAAAAAAAAATAATGGGTTAAAGCGTATATTAGATATAGCATAAGGGTGAAACTAAAATATATAAAAAACAGGTTAGGTGTATGTGTTCTTGGACTAATTTTATTTTATTTTAATTTTTTTTGAACGGCCAACGGTACACTCTTGCACTAATTATGTATCTAATTTTTCTCAGGGCGCCATATTTGAAAAGAAGGTTACTGATTTAACACGTGATGAGTTCTTTAGCTACGGTCCTCAAAGGGAGGCTGGAAGCGTCGGTAAAACTTTGGTGAGGAAAGTGAATGGCAAAGTCGTCGAGTGGGATGTCGAATCGGATGATCAATCGTGTACTTTGCAAGAAGCTTTTGAGAAAGTGAACCCTAAAGTTGGGTTTAATGTAGAGTTGAAGTTTGAAGATTATGTTGTTTATAAACAAGATCATCTTATTCATGTTCTTGAGGTTATCTTGAAGGTATATTATTAAAAATTGTGTATTAGCGACTGGAATTTTTAATCCAGTCGCTATCTAAGTTTGCGATTAAGTTAAATTTGTCGCTTATTTGTTGTTGATTACTTGTAGGTGGTTAATGAGCATGCTAAAGAGAGGCCTATAATATTTTCAAGTTTTCAACCCGATGCAGCGTTACTAATGAAGAAGCTACAACAAAGATACCCCGTAAGTATATATTATTAAGATTTTGTTTTAGGGTTTAGAGTTTATTTACGTTGTTTAACTAATTAAAACTGAAACGCAGGTGTACTTCCTGACAAATGGAGGGACTGAGTCGTACGATGATGTACGAAGGAATTCGTTGGAGGAGGCTAAAAAAGTGGCGTTAGAGGGCGGATTGGATGGAATAGTTTCAGAAGTTAAGGCGGTTTTTAGAAATCCATCAGCGGTTAGAGAGATCAAAGAGTCGAGTCTCTCATTTCTCACATATGGCAAATTGAAGTAAGTTCATATCATGACTAAAGTCGTTATTATTTATCAATTCTTATTTGAACCCATCCCATGTGACATATGCTAAACTATGTGTTTTTCTATGTAACAGTAATTTTCCAGAAACTGTGCATGTTCAACGTCTAATGGGCATAGATGGAGTGATCGTTGATTTGGTAGAAGAGATTACGAGGTCGGTTGATGAAATGAATACGCGAAATGGTGGTGGCGATGACGAGAAGGGCGATATCGGGGGCATTGAGTTGTCGTTTTTACTAAACCTTTTATCACAAGTGATACAACACTAATGCTAATGGTTTATGACTATTTGGATTGGACCCATATATACGTGTTTTGTAAATAGGGTTAACAGTGGAGATTGTGAATTTTGGGTCACATTCATTTGGAATGCTATTAAGACTATGGTTCTGATTAACATAATTAATAACATAACAGGTTGGCATTGTTTCAAATTGTTTTTACACATTCTTTTTCTAGTAACGTTTTTAATCATAAAGTATTATTGGGAATCATTATTATTGTTGGTTTGGTTACGAAGTAAGAGACGGAATAGTTTACTTGAACCTTTTAAGACTATGGATAATCCCTTTGATGACATCTTTAGTGTTATTGTGCCTGAGCTCATCTAACCTCAACTAAATTCAAGTTTTTATGAACCCAGTCACGAAATGCTCCTTACACTCCTAAGACTATGTATTGTGGCTAGAGGTGAGCCATAACTTTATCCTCTAATATTGTGTCGAGTAGACGCCCACGTGTCACTGGCTCGCGACTCAAACCTGCTCACTTGATCCATTGTGACTAGAGGTGAGCGGGTCATTTTTTTACAAAATTAATAAATATAAAACATAAATATTTTACATAACATTCTTTTAAAACATTACATTAAATAAAAAAATACATTACACTTTAAAAAAGTAATAAAATAAAACTCATCTTCTTTCAACTAGATCTTCTTCTTCTTCATTTCTTCCTCTTCCTCTGCAACTCTTTCTTTCACCACAATCTTCTTCTTCTTCCTTTCTTCCTCTTCCTCTGAAACTCATCTTCATCCCCCATAAAATCTTCTTCCAACAACAAAAATACAGAAACAAACCACAACAAACAAACAAACCTGATTTCTCCTCGTTAACCCACGCGATCCTGCTCGCTTGCGCAGTCGTTGACGTGTAGGTGTTGTGGTGCCCGTGATCCACGTGGCTCGGCTACCCGGTCGCGGCTGCTTGCTCACCCCACAACACACAGTCTAAGGGGTGTAAACGAACCGAGGCCATGCTCGACTAGGACTAGGCTCGTGCATAGCACGTTTATTTTACAGAGAGCTGGGGCTCGATCTTAGCTCGTTTTGAGCTTTATTTCTAAAGCTCAAGCTCGGCTTGTGTGTAGATTAAGTAACTTCAAGTATTAATGGTGGAATTTTATAGAATCATTATCGGTTTAACTGAAGAGTAAGTATAAAAATGAAGACCAAAGGGCCTTTGGCTTAGTGGTATCAAGGTGATGGATAAGGCTTTGCCTTTCCAAATGGTATGAGGTTCAAATCTCATGGATGAAAAAAAATTAGCCGTTCAAAAAAAAGTATAAAAATGAAGTAAATAAATAAAAATGAGAAAACAAACTGATTATGTAAAGTATTAAGAGTTCGACTACCGGACTGGTTGATCCGAGTTCGAAAACCATGGCTGCAATTATAAGTTTATGACTATTTTATCAAACATTTTGATATAAAAAAAAAAATTAGAAGCTTCAACTTCTTATTTAAGATTGAAGTTGTTACTTTAAGTTTTTTCACCTCCCGTTCAAACAATTTTTTCAAACAAACTTTGTTGATAGTTGATGACCTTTAGAAATTGTTAAATTTTGACTAACTTCTTATGTATATAGTAAACCATTTTTTTTCTAGAAAATCACCTAAACAACTATTTTGACCAACATAAATGTAAAGATAAACATACTTTGTTGGTAGTTGGTGACATTTAGATGTTAACAAAATTTTGACTACCTTCCTTCTTATGTATTAACTTTTTTTTATATGAAAATCTCGTATATCACCATTTGACCAAGATATATGCTTTAAATAATAAGTTTTTTTTTGCCTATATATAAATCCATGCATATATAAAGAATTCTAGAGAGCTCTTTATGTTTCTTAAATTCCGACTAGATTGGTTCTTTTTCTGGATCAATTTGATTTTTTTTTAAACTTAAGTAGAGTAGTAAGACTGAATGGTATGGTCTCGGTAAAGCTTTCGGGGAGCTGAGCTGTCCACTTTTCCCCAAGGGGAACACACCCCCCCCCCCCCCCTCAAAATTCGGTGACTTCGGGGCCAACTCACCGTTCTCCCGAGCTCTTTTTGTGGGTTTTTTTTTGTCTTTTTCTTCTTAAAAATTAATAAAAAAACGAAAGGGGGAAGGGGAAGAAGAGGGAATCATTTCCTTAGTTCAAGGGAGGGGAAGGGGGAAATAACATGTGGAATTTGGGGGAGTTAGGGGAAGTATACACCACACCTAATAGCCTAAGTAGCTAGGCAAGTTTCAGCTCATGCTACACTTAAAATCTCCAAATAATTAGAACCGCTATGATAACGTATGATTTTTATTAATTGTGACCATCGGTTGCTTGCAAGAGATGGCGATCGACAGTGTTCTAAAGCGCCATTGTGTCGCCGAAAATAAGGCCACTAATGCTTGTGGCCAAATTACTTGTCTTTACTTTGGATAATCACGTGAATTGCGAGATATCGCCTTTTAACCCAATTTCAAGCTAATATGGCGATCATCTATACATATAATAAACCAAAGCCATTTTAATGACATGGCACTCAAAGAGACATTCTCCTCCTTGAGTGTGTCATGTGTCATCCCATGTGGCATTGAGATATTTTAGGAAAAAATAAATTTAAAAACAAAATAAGATTTTTCTCTCTTATGTTTCCTCCCATAATTTTTAAACGTTAATATCTTTTATATACGGGATTTTTTTAAGAAAAAAATTACACCAAATTAACGAGCATTTTATTATCTTTCCAGTGAGTACCATAGTGCTATATAAAAAACGAAGAAAAAAACGACTATTTTTTGTTGGGTTTTGTTCAAACATAAAAAAAACACAAAGTGTTCAGGTAAATCATTAATCATGTATAGGCAAGTCACTAATTATGTTCAAATCAGTAAATATGAATTCTATTTTCAACATACGTTAGCATTGGAGTTATACATTGTTTTAGGTTAGATATTAATATTAGAGTTATACATTGTTTAAGGTTAGGCGTTAATATTAGAGATATATTTTTAATTGTTTTAGGTTAGCTGCTACCCGAAGCTTTCATACATGTAACTGTAAAGCCCATCATTCTATTTCATATGTAAAATTAATATTTCATATTAGATTTTTCAACTCCGGGACGTTCCCAGGGTATAATCTAGTTAGAAATATGTCTAAGTAAAACACGACAATTGCCTAAATTATATGATACCATCTTTTACAAATCAAGTATTGTATGTGAAATTGGCTTTTTCTAAATGCAAAATCGCCTAATAAACGTGATATGCCTTGTGAAAAATATAACATCATGTAACTCACATTATTCCTGAAGCACAAAATCAAAGTAATTTGAAGTTTGAACACATATCATCTTTTTATTGACCTTTTTTTATTAAAAAAAAGGCAAAAGTATTTTTATTTACTCATGATTACTTATTTTAATTAGAAAACATGGTGTAATAGAACGTTAATCTCAACATACAAAATCTTATAAATTATACATGTCTAATCTTTTTATTGAACTTATTTTCTGCGACAACACGAAACCTAAATATTGAGCGATAATAAGTGACTATGCATGAATTTTACATGTAAGCTATTAGTTCTATTTTTTTTATTTTTAGTTATTATAACATCTAACAACATATGAGTCTAACAACATAGAATGTCCGTAATACCCGTAACATCCCTTGTTCCTTGATGATCAACCATACAAATAAACAATGTCTCCATCCCATTTCTCTACCTCTCTATCGGTCTATGTGAGCATTCTCCGTTCGCCTTCATCGACGACATCCTCCCCCATACCAATGGGTTGCGGTATGTCCAAGTCCCATCTTTTGGATGAGGGGTTTGGCTCCCGCAGCCCCTTTCAATTTCACCACAAAACCGACAACACTTCTCCCGAATTGCTAATCAATGATTCATCACACCCATCGCTCGTTGATCATCCACCAATGTTGCAAAAAATCCATACCTCTCCGGTACATCATGGTAATGACAATTTGAATCCAAATAGTGATGCAATGTGGATTGGTTCTCCTAGCTTTCGGGTGTACATTCAATCTAGCCCAACCATAGGTATTAATAACTTAAAACCGAAAACCAGATCATTTTGTTACATAACTATGAACTTGTCAAATTAACGACGAATGCAGGTCATGAACAGGGAAAGCAGACCGTAATTGGTACACATGGAGGTGCAAATTTTACATGCAACGACGAGGTATGTAAAATAATTCAAAACAACTGAAAAACTGTATCGGTAAATGACTAAAAGGGAAAGTTAATAACAAACAACGAACCAAATAATAGTAACTATAATAGATAATGAACTAGGCTAACAATATAATGAGAACCGCGTGTGGTTAGATTAATTGAAGTGAGTGTTAATGCGATTGTGTGTAGGTTCGCGTATGGGGGGTTTCGAATGGGGAGGCACTTGGAGATACAAATGATGTAAGAGGAGGGAGATTTAGAAAGGCGTTTCAGGTGCATAGAGTTGCTTTTTGGCACAGCGGACCATGGCATGTTGGCCACGCGAAGCAAGCAGAAATGTAATCGGAGCCTGATCGATCTAACCGTCTGCCGTGCATGGTGATGCAGATGGAGATTCATTCATTCTTTTGTAAGCTAACAACTCTAAAGGAGATGGATTATGTACTATGATTATTTGGAAGTACGAAATAAAATTAAAATCCTAAAAAAAAAAAAGTATAACAAAGAATTCGGACCATATAACTATATTGGAAGTAAATATTATGGTTTGGGACAAATTGAGTTTTCATTCCTAAACTAATTTTTTTAGGTATTTGTCCCTCATAACCTTGTTTGCCTTCTACAAAATAAATGGAGACTATGTCACATAAAACACACTTGTAACTAGAGACTTGGTATCATTAGAAAATTGAGTAAACTAAAATTAACATATATTTTTGGCCGTGTGATTGGATTGTTATCTTTATGCATAGATTGAATATGGCTAATCATGAAATACCCTTTATTTGATTGTGATTGTATTGTTCCCATGGGCGGACCCAAGTGGAGCCCAAGAGGGGTGGTCGCACTCGCACTGATTGTTCCTTACAATTCATTCATAGTTGAAGCACAAAGGAAGAAGAATATTTAAACGGTCAATTTAACTTTTGACATACGGAAATACCACTTTTCCTAAAATGTCGTAAAAACCTGTTCATATCGGCTGATGCAACCCGTTGAACCACCTGATAGGTTGATACAACCGGTTTTTAAAACATTAATAAGAGTACATATATTTAAGAAAAATGAAATGTAACTTTTTTTTTACATTAATAAGAGTACAAATCTATTAAACTAATTTTTAATAGATTTATAATGAAAGTCAGTGTAGGAATCAAAACATGTTAGGAAATGAAAACTACATAACCCAATCAATCATGCAACTTTAAAAACTTAGCCCACACATATGGGGACAGTGTGTAATTAACTCTTTAGCTGCATATGGGACATACCACCATGGCACCATTATCCTCCCTAGCAACAAAAACCTTATTTGCATCTTAAACAGACATTACAAAAGATTCAATCAAGAAACACATATACATATACAAAAGAATCAAATCCTCAACTTTCTTTTAAAAAGAATAACACATGAAATCTTTTGTGTTTACTAGTGCTACTATACCACTACTAAAAAGCTTTTCCGTTCAAAAGATAAAACTGTAAGTTTATCCATTTCCCAGTTTATAAGTGCTAAATTTGCATCTCTCATTCATTTTACATAGCCTACTCAGGACACTTTCGAACGGTTAGCGAGCTACAGAAAAACCACTTCTTTTATACGCTCCACCAAGTTCGTTTTTCCAATAAAGACTTTCTCATTCCAAAAGAGCCACATGCTCCATAACGAGGTATAGCAGACAGCTAGCAAAAATTTCCTCTTCTTGTCATCCGAACTCCACCTATATACCTCTTGAATAAGATTATTTACCCCTCCTCCGGCCTCCAACAACGGCATCCTAATCCAGGACAGAACCTGGGACCACATCTCTATAGCCAAAGGACAAGACGCTAGCATATGGTTGACAACTTCGTCATCCAGCCGACAAATAGGACATAACAAGCCAGAAAACTGCATTCCTCTATCCGCAAGCGCCTTTTTAGTAGCTACTCTCCCGATAACCGCCAAATAAGTTAACTTTTGGAGGAACCCAAGAGTTCCAAACAAAATCAAAATTCTGAAAAGCAGTAACCTTTTGCTAAACCCAGATCAACCCTAACCTCTCTGACTTCAAACCCTGGACCCGAACCAGTGAACCACCCTTCCACTCCCATCTATCTTTCACTTGCAAAAGACAACTATTTTGGATAAGAAAAACCCCAAACACCCTTAAAACACCTTAACAACTATCAAATTCCAATACGCAGATAAACAGTTTTAAGCCGCAATCCAAAACACCCTTAAAACACTTCATTACCTATCAAAATCCAATATGCAGATTAGCAGTTTTAATTCACAATCCCAAACACCCCCTAAGATTAAAAAAACACAAAATTATGCAAGCAACTTGTTGGGTTGACTTTCGTAGGCCTTGTGAGCAGCTTCTAATCGAGATTAAAAGAGACGCACAGGTCTGGCCCTATTCGATTAAAGTCATGTATGAGCTTAGCTTGGGATCAAGTTTGCTAAAGCCTAAAACTAGTCTATAAATATATTTGATTTTAGACCGAACCACATAAATCCCCGTGTCCATTTATTGCTTTCGCATTTCTTGTGTCCGTGCTCGTGTGCTTGACCCCAACACTTGTTGCATTTCATTTGCAGAATAATCAGCCATAACCTAGTCCTCTAGTTGTCAAACCAGTCTAAACATATAACATCATGTGTGTAGCATATAACCTTAAAAAGAACATAAAAACAATCATCAATGGCAGATCAATTAAATACTACACATAACATTCAAACTTTCAACCCAAAGATGATCAACACTAAAACTAAAAACATTCCTTCTAAAACCCTAACATTGCTGGAAAACAATAAAAAAAAATAAAAGGATAATTGTTAAACAAAACCTCCATGAAATTCAGACATCGTTATCTTTATCACTGGAAATGTGTACTCCTGAAGAAGGAGCCGTACGACGTCGTGTCCTAGACGGAAGAATATTATCCAAATCAACCTCCGTTAACGGATCATCAGACAGATCATCATCATCCTCACCGTCCGATTCACTCTCATCATCATCTTCTTCAGACTCTTCGATCATCTTTCCTTTACCTTTATAATCATCCTTCATTATCTCTTTCCCTTTCCTATCACCTCCTGTTCCTCCATTAACATGCTTAACTTCTTCTTCGGCTTCTGAATCGGTTTCTTCTCCTTCTTCTGCCACGTAATCCTCTTCTTCCTCTTCTTCTTCGTCTTCGATTTCGTTTTTTTCAACATTTTCGTTCACAATTGTGTCTTCTTCGACGTTTGATCGGAGTTTTTTTGTGGAATCGTCTTCTAGGTTTTCGATGGTTGGCTTGCGTTTGGAAGGTAATACCTGTGGTGGTTCTTCGTTGGTGTTGAGGTCTGCCATGGCTTCCCCAAACCCTCTTCTCTAATTTTAGGGCTTTTCAGTAAAAAAATTACAATGAATGACTCATATTTTTCCTCCTCTCAATCCTCTTGTTTGGATCTGGGTTTTCCATCAACTGGACTGGTTTAGCGTCAAATGGGCCAAGCCCCGTGAGCTCGGAACGGGATCGGTAGCGTACTGAAAATACCAAAACTAAAAATAGAGATGGACAAACTGTTTTTTTTTTCTATAGCCGGTTATATAAGATATTTTCTTAGTTTTGCTTCAACCGGTTATTACTTTAACCGGTTTATTTTAACTATTCCGGTTATTCATTGTAACTGGTTATTTTCAAGTTTTTTTTTTTTCACTTTTTTCATTTTTTTCCCTATTTCCCTAGTTAACCGGTACATCGATTATAATCTGGTTAAAAATAACCTAGTTATTTCTTAAAATAATACCCAACTACTTAACTTTACTTCACTCATTAACTGGTTCCAGTTAACAGATCAGTTTTTATGTGCACCTCTACCGGCAACAGAGTTCGTGACAAGGCGCGTTTAAACAAAAGAAACCATTTTTTGTATTCAATGATGAAACGAACAAAAGGAGGAAACGAACACAATCCAGGGACTAAAAAGGAACACCAATCATGTCCATACATGTTAAGATGAGGTTATTATTCGCAAGCTACCCAATGACACCCACTACCAAGTACCAACACCAGCCAACTACTAGTTAACCTTGTAACTAACCGGGTTGTTCATAGGACACCAACCATTTCAATCATGCATGATTCAAATAATATTGAAAGCAGAATCTGCAGACAACATAAACACAGGATAACGAAAACGGCAGAGCCACAAGTATAACCATATTATATGCCCCAATTATTTTCCCAAGGATGAAAATTGCATTGTCTTTTCATGATAACAAAAACTTCTCCCTCTTTCAATATCAAAAATATCAAATACAAGTTAAAAACCGCACTGCAGTCTGCAGGCCTTTCTAGTGTTTCAAAACAAAAAAGAGTTAACTCTCCAAAATCACCTATGTTTATTGACTCAGTTTGACGGTGTAAAAAAAGGAATCTCAGGCTCCATAGCCAAACAAACACCTATGCTTCCGCAGTCTCGGCAACTGGAGGAGGTGCAGCGCCACCTGTCGTTGGCCTGTACATATAATGAAATTAAAATTTTCGGTCAGAAAGAAAGAAATTGGCCATGATACATGAACTGAAACAAAACCAAATCAGTACTACACAGTCCAGTTTGGTGTCAGTTTGATGTTAGTTCAGTCCAAAACAGGACCATGACCAGATTGAAAACCTTTGGGCTCATGATCAAGCATAATTACTTGCCTAAACATTGTTGCTTATAATTATAAAATTTTTAGGAGAATAAAGTTTTGGACCACATACGTGTGGTCTAGTTTCGTTCAATTTGTCAGTTTCAAGACTTTTGGACTGCGTTATCACACCCCTATGAACGTGAAATGACGAAAGTTGGATGAACTTACAGCCCAACAAACACTTTAAAAGCATCATAAATTCCCCATTGAGCTCCAGTGAGAGTTCCAATCATGACAATCCTAAGGGGAAGCCCTCGGGTGAAGAGACCCCAAACTCCAAGCTTCTTCACAGCCTGAAGCGAAAAAAAATATTGATGATAAATTAAGAAGTCTTTAAATGATAATGAAACACTCTTTGTTCCATTATACTGAACAACATATGGCCATTTCAACCCATTTACTTATGAATGGTTCGACATGGGTTAGGTTCTTTTGCTAACAGGTGAAAAATCAGAAGGATTAGCTGAAAAGAAACCAGGTCAAATGGGTCAGAAAGTCACCCTAAGTGTATTTTTATTGGAAACATGTGAAGTCTTAGCCTACTATCACTTTATCCACAGAGTTACATCATATCATTTTATTAAAATATATTTAACACAAAAAACTAATTACTAAAGACCAAAAAGAGTGTTACCAGTCAACCTGACAAGAATTTTTAGTTTCGATCCATGCAAAAAGTACACACGTTAGCCAACCCCGTTATGCCACCTCTAAAAGTTAGAAAATGCTCAAACATAAACACTCACATCTCCAACACTTGCACCCTTGGCATTGTTAAGAAAGGAAACAAGATTGTCAGCAGGATGGGAAACAACAGCACAAAGAACACCAGCCACATATCCACCAGCAAAACTAACTCCAAGTTGCAGGGATTTGCTGCACTCATTCTTTGGTGTAGGGATCGCGTACTTGTACATCATCTCCACAATCGTCTCAAATGAAGCAAATTTCATCATGGTATCTGCACAAGTCAAATCAAGCAGTCAAGATAAACTTGTGCTTACTTTAAAAACCAAGAGAAGTGAAAAGTTTCTGATTATACTGCAGTCATGATAACGATGGAAGGATTCTAATGACAATTTGGATACTATGTGGTCCATATATGATCGTCTACATCTAAGGGAAAAAAACATTATGCAAGCAAACGTAAAAGGTGTGGTTACCATTTTGTGTGGACAGTTACTGACTTGCAATGACACATAAAGCAACAGAAGCAAAAAAACATATGCAATATTATAACTCGTCGAAGAATCAGCCTTATTGAGCATTCAAACACTGCCATAACTCATTTCAAAGGAGATATAATGACTCTTACATTCAGCTGCTAATGTAGCTGTTTTTATTTATCATGGCTTGTATTTTCCCCTAAAGTTTTCCCTATTCAACCCTTCAAAACCAACGTAAAGACTAGACGCCAAAAATGGAACAGATAAAAGCAAAGAACAATTCCTACTTCAAATTAATTCAAAGCTAATAGGACATGTTTCTTTTACCAAGAATAATGTTGTTGCTTCTTATTTATTGCTATTTACTATTTAGAAGAAACCAGAAAGGCATAACATATTGCAAAAACTTGCATCTCATATGCCTCAACTTACATGGTATTTGTCGTCCCCAAAGTGGTACCAATCCCTTGTATAACCTATAATATATAGCAAAACTCAGTTAGGTGACAAAGAAAATAACACAAAACTACATAAGAATTTTGATGTAGCTCCAAAGAAAACAAAAAGGAAATAAATAATTAAATATTATGCATACCCAAGTACGCCTTCAGATCTGACAAACTTTGGAAGTCCGTCTCCCAAACCCCTGGCGAAACCAGGTTGTGTTTGGACACGGACCTTCACTGCCTCCATAGGACAAAGAGCCACATCAGCAATTACCTCAGCGGATGCTGAACCAGCAAGGTAGATCAAAGTCTTGTACTTGGCAGCATACTCAGGGCCAGCAATGTCAGAGTAATACTTCTTAAAGAATTCATAGAAGCCGAATTTGCAGGCACCCTGAGCACTATAACCAAGCAGGGTAGGGACCCATCCTCTAAAGAATCCCCTAACACCTTGCTCCTTCAGCAGTATCCCGAACCCAGACGAGATGCTCTTGTATTTAGCTGGGTCAATCTGAGTAGTCAACAAGAATTGCAAGGATGTGATGTTATGAACACATAAAAGAAGACCACAGTCTCATAAAATATTTAGCAGATGCAATTTTCCACATAGAGATACAAGTACACCAATGACCCTGAACTTAATAAGAACCCTTTTAAGGGTGTTATATCTCCTTAAACGTAATGGGAACGCAAATGTCTAAGATGCATATGCATGAGCAGAGCAGAACAAAATGTGTGGCTCAATTAAGCTACAATGACTACTAAAGTTAAATGGTGCATTGTGCACATCACTTCATCGTGATGTCACGTATTCACGTGCATTTATTGTTATTGAAATATAATCGAAACTCAGAAAGAATTAAACAAATACACATTTATTCAAAACAAAACAAAAAAGAAAAAATCAACATATTCCTTTTCTCCCTCATTTAGTTTCACAATATAAACCAATAGAGTTGTAAGTGAAAGACAATGGTAAGTGCCAAAAATGCATGTATAAAGCACATCTCAATACACCTATCTCATGCAGGAATGCAGATTGAATTTCATAAGTATCTCAAAACTACTCAAACTCTCTATTAAGTTACCAACATTATTTTAAAAACGCCTGAGGCGCGCGCCTCGAGGCACGGCCAGAAAACAAGTATGAGGCAGCGCCTCATGGGGTATTTTTGTGTGCGCGCCTCGTAGGGCTGAGGCTGTAAGAAAAGTTGAGTCGCATGTTCGCCTCAGGGGGTTTTGACATGTGTTTTTTATGTTTTATACTTTTTTGTGTCAATTTCAAACATATAGTTTTAATATTTATTTTTTAATTCTACCTCGGGCTTACGCCCCCGGTTTGCCTCGAGGCTCGATTCCTTTTTTTAACTTTGGTTAACGAAACTCTACTTGAATTATCCTTCAATCAAGCAGGGTTCTGTTTGTTAAAATCAACAATCATACTCAAAGCCCATAGGATAAACAATTAAAGGAAATGATAAACTTATCATAAACCACATGGCATTCACTAGTAAATTACACAATACTCTCCAATTTATTTTACAACTGGAAACAGACAAAAAATGATAACCCTAACAAATCTAATATAAACGTTTCAACGAGCATTCTTATCAAACACACACACAACAAAAAAAAAACATCAGTAATAAATCGAATCTGTAACTGTACGCAAACTATGCTAACAAAATATAAACCACATAGCACAGATCTGGTCAAACTTGCATCCAACATAACATCACAACACGTCAACACACAATCTTAAAACATAATAATAATAATAAATAAAAATCAATCAAATCAGATACCTGCATGTTACATTTGACAAGATCAAGAGGAGTAACAGTCATATGAGTAAGTCCACAGCTGAGAATACCTCCAGCAGTACACGCAGCATAGAATCGTGGAGAATACATCTCGATCTTGCCTAAAGGCTCGTTAGGAGCAGGTACAACAAACCTATTATCCTGTTTAACCGGTGAAGCAGAACCAAACATGTTAGGGTTTGATGTTTTGGGCATAAGGAAGGTGGTTGAAGAAACCGATGATGTGTAAATGAAGTTAGGGATGAGTGATTGACGAGAGGTGTTGTCGGTGATGGCCATTGTTGTTTTGGATCGGAGAATAATATTTGAGGGATGGTCGGAGACGACAACCACTCAGATTTTGTTCTCCGTTCCGTTAATGCTGATGGAAATGAGTTGGGTTGGATGGGGTTTTTATTTACCAATGTAGCAAGCTGGTTTAGCCCTAGATTTTAGCCAATAACATGCCTTTGTTGCTTTACGGCGTCGTTTCGGTTTCATGGCATATTCTTCCAACTTGCTTGGGATTGAAAAAGATAATAATTTGAAAAAAGAAGTAGCTTCAATTTTGCTTCACTACAAATAACCATTGTTTTAAAAACCTTGAAGGTTATATCGGTATTATCGTTTTTTAATGGAAATTCGGTATAAAACACTCTGGTAAATATGAGAAACGTTACATTTTAATTCTTTTAATTTAGTTTGCACCCACGCATCGGGGAAGCATAGGTTTGCACCTCCCCCCTGCGCGTGTAGATAGGTGCCATAGTATAATGTGACTTCACATTTTAATTCTTTTAATTTAGTTTCACCTTATAAACTCGTCGATTTTCTATCCCACAACCAATGTGGGACAACTCACATTCACACAACTCCAACACATAGAGGATTCCAATTAAAATGCATCATCGCACCAGCATTATCAAATTTGCCATGGTAATTTGGAGCTAAGAATATAGTTACAAGTTGCGCCTGACAGCAAAGGATTCATAACTATCTACCACAACCTGCAAAGTGAAGTATAAACAAGAGTTTATATAAATGTACAAACATATATGTATCATGTATGTGAGTGCAGGCAATTGTGTTAAAAAAATCCTTAAATATTGTCCTTGAATGTCACCCAAAAACATCATAAATCGAAAATTTTTATTAGGCTTTTGATTTTCAAAAGCAATCCTCTCTTAATAACATAATTAAAGTCGCGGAGGAAATTGATTAAACAAAAATAAACTTGCACAATAAAGCAAAAAATAACTAACAAATTAATCCAATAAATGCTAGCATACGCGAGAATGTATACAAAAGTTTAGAAGTTGATGGGATAACACTGATCGTAATTGTTGTCAGCTTCGACTTTGTTAAGGTTATGAACACATAATATATGCTTACTTGATCGTAATTGTTGAAAGTCCATATTGAACGTTGAAGTTAAGACCATGTAGGTCAAGTATTTGATAAAGGACGTATGGTGTTTTTAGGTAGCAATTCATTGGTCATATGGGTCAAATATTGTCAGGAAAGTTTACTACATTCAAGTCTTCTTGAATAAATTCCCGACAAGCCATGGGGTGTACCTTAACACCAAATGTGTTAACGGTGATGTGGTATTTTAACTTTCATTTTAAACCACTCCCTTCCCGTGTTAAGGGGCGTTAAAGTGACACTAAGTTAACATGTTTACATGAATCAAAAGAGATAAAGTTAAGGGGATGAGGTAGAATTAATGGGCATTAAACTATTTCCTTAAAGAGAGATAGCGTGAAAGTAGACAAAGTAGAGGATGTGACATCTAGGTGGAGGTAAAGATGGTTAAAGTATACCCCATAGCCTCATGTGTTCGATTTAGTTTAACCATGTTAGTAGGTACTCTAACATTAAATGTTAGTACAAATATGGATGTTTGACAAATAATGGTTGTTGTGACGAATTAACCAATGTCTAATTCAGGTTATGATGGTCGATGTCTACAAGTTCACGGGTCTTGAAGTCCGTTCAGAGACCAAAGATTGAGTCTGAAAATTTGATTGTACGAGTCGGTAAAGGATGGATGATTCATCAAGTAGGTTATAAATACCATCTACAAGGAAAGAATTATAACATTTAGATAATAACTAATGAATTTTTGTTTGCAAATTGGTATTATGTGTAATCTTTAATGAAAATTTTTGGGACCGTTTTCTGGCCTTCTACCGCTAATTTTGGGACCGTTCTCTATTCAACCTCTCTTTCATGTTCAATATACTTTCTCTAAACATTAGAACTCAGAAAGCTCCATGTTTTCTGACAAATTGCTTTGTTTGAAATTAAATAGAAATACTTGGTCAATTACGAGTTACGATAAATACTTGAAATTAAACAGTTTAAGCCCTTGTAAAACCCTCGTTAGTGCTTTGTTAATCCAAAACCCAATCCCAATGTCTTTGTGTTTGAAGTATAGGTAGTTAGGTTTCACCTATACCGAATATATCATCGAAAGCATCATCTTTTGCTAAAGCTCGACCCATTTAGTTTATTTTGTTTCAGCTTCAACATGTCTAATGGAGTAATGGGCTAAGCTAAATGATTTAATTGAAAATTTGTAGTCAAAAGGGTTGAAAGTCATCCAAATGCATTAGAAGCCACCTATTGCCTTGTAATAGCATATTATTTATTTCAATTGATATAAAAAATGGGTCAGCCGAACTCAACCGGGCATGTTTCAATCCCTTTTCACCTAAGCCCCATTTTATGAAAAAATGATGCAATTAACAAATAAGAAAAAAAAAGAGAGCTTATAATTAAGCTAAAATTATAAACCACGTTTGCATCATAGAATCATACCACTACCACAAATCATATGAAGTTCCATAATTACATATGTAGCATTAGATAAACCTGAAACTACAAAAAAAAAAAGTTACGTATGTAGCGTTAGATACACTCAAAACTGAAAAAAAAATGATAGGATTAAATACCCAAGTTTAAATATATGATAAATTAAACAAATTTACATAATTTTATAGTTAAAGCTTAGATTTGTTACTATTGAAATAAGCTTTTATCACTCACTCTGTTGCCACTGATTTAGAGCATTGCACTCGTCACAGCTGCCGCTTGATCATGATAATGTAAGTGTCGAATATACAATTAAGACAACAACAACAAAAAAAAACATACGTAAAAGTTGAACCCATTATCCAAACAAGTTGTTTTGAAGACAATTCAGAATATGTAGTGATTCTTATAAAGTGTTGGTTGTTACTATAACAAACCTGAAGGAAAAAAACTATGTTGAGCAAGCCATTCCAGCCTAGGTTTCCTATAAGCAATCAATATATTGGAATCTTAAAGCCCTTTATCCCACAATACATCAAGCTTCTCACTTTTACCAAATAGGTTTGGGTATCCAAAGGCTGCCAAAAGAAATAAGCGTGCATGACTCAAATCTTGAGAGATATCACGAACAAAACTCTAATTCTATTCTTTTTTTCAATACCTCAGTAAAAAAGTTGCAACCCTAGCCGGTGATCTTTAAACCCTAGCCGCTGGTTGTACTCCAAATCTACTTATGTGAGCGCCCACCTGAACCTCTCTCGCCTTTCTTATCTCTCTAGACTCTTTGTCCTACTCTCTATCACGTCCCTCTCTAACTCTATTTTTTTTCTCTTGTCTGCAAATAATGAAAAGAAGATGTTCTCTCCCGCAACCTAAACAACAAAACCTACCTCTGATGACGATGAAAGGGTATATGGTTGATTGGCAGCCCCGTCTCTCTCCCGTTCTTTCTCTCCCTCTCAAATCGTACCTAGTTTCTTGAAGAGCTGCTCTCAATCTTGCTCTTCCTCTTTTGAGATATTGCTCTTCTTCCGCTTTTGCGACGCTATAATAAAACAACATTGAATTTATTTAAATTAATAAATCTTTGAAATTTAAAAAACATTAGCTTCTAGAAGCAGTTTTTTAGTTTAAGTCCTTAAAAAATCTTTATTATATGCATCAAGCGTTATACTTTAAGCAATTATACTTGTATTGCTTAAGATTAGGTATTTAGAAGCCGTCGCCACATGCCAGATAAATTGGAAAGTGACTAGTAACCGAGAGTAAGAGGAGGCTAAAGCAAAACCAACGAGTTATATGACGCCAATTTTAACATCACCGCCATTTGTCCTTCTCCAGGTCCCGCCATTACCCGATTTCCCATTGCTCCACTGCGCCGCGGATATTAATATTAAAACCCTAACCTATTCCAATACTCATCTCACCCTCTCTTTCTACTTTCAACTCAGGTACACCATTCAATTCACAATTTATAATAATATATGTATTCCACTGTTTTCCTTCAATTTATTGCACTAATTTCGTCTACAAAGACGCTAATCAGAAGCCGATATCATAATATTATACAAAACCTCATTGCTTTTTATTTGATTTATGACTTATGAGCTGTATTTCACTGTTTCGTTCATTTTGTATCGTAATATGTTGAATTCGTTATGTTTATAATGCTGATCTGAAGCCAATGCGAAACCTCATTTGATTTGTGATTCTTATGCACAGTAATTGTTTATCAGAAGAAGCGGTTTTTCAATTCGTGTGCTGTAATCATACGGTGCGTGTTTTGCACAAGTTTGAATACTGATCTGAAGCGAATTGCGAATCCTCATTTGATTTAATTTGATTTGTGATTATTATGCACAGTAATTGTTAATCAGATCATTGCTTTTCATTTCGTGTGCCTTAAATACGCGGTGCATGTTTTGCTCGAGTTTTAAGGCCGATGTGAAGCGAATACGGAATGTTTTTGAATTAATTTAAGATTTTCTGTTTTCGATTATCTAGTAAATCAGTTAATGAAAGTAGATTATCTTTTCATTCTTTGAAAAATTTCATGATTTTATGATTATTATGCACTGTAATCGTTAAAAATAGCAGTGGTTTTCATTTCGTGTGCCTCGAACATATTGTGCATGTTTTACATGAGTTTTAACGCCAATATGAAGCAGATAGGGAATCTCATTTGAACCGATTTGTGATTCTTATGCATAGTAACCGTTAATCGTAGCACTGCGTTACTGCTTTTCATTCCGTGTGCCTCAAACATACTGTGCATGTTTTGCACGAGTTTTAATGACGATTTGAAGCGAACACGGAAGCTGATGTGAATTAGTTTATGATTCTTATGCAGTGAATTAGTTTATGATTCTTATGCAGTGAATTAGTTTATGATTCTTATGCACAGTAACCGTCAATCGTAGCAGTGCTTTTCATTTCGTGTGCCTAAAACATACTGTGCATGTTTTACATCTATCTGAAGCAAATAGGAAATCTCATTTGAATCACTTTATGATTTAGTAACCATTAATCATAGCAGTGTTTTATTGCTTTTCATTTCGTGTGCCTCAAAACACACTGTGCGTGTTTTGCACACATTTTAATCTTTTCGGCTGTTCATATTGGTAAATTATGAAGTTTAGTGATAGATTAGTTTGTTACTGCTACTAATTCAAGCATTCAACCACTGTATTCTGGTACTTGCAGGTCATTTATTGATTCTGTAACAGTTTTATAAACAGAGCCTGTTATAAGAGCAAGTACTTGAAGGTTTTTGTTTGTAGCAGGGGGAGCTAAGCCAGTTAGTTAGCTCTCTCAGCCTATCAATAAATAATCTAGCTGTTTCAACTTCCAATGGCAACAACCACACACTTATGTGGAATCAAGACACCTTATTGTTTTTCAAAGAGCAATCTATGCTCCCGACATTCGTGCCTACAACCACGGATTAATTCTGATCCACTTACTGAATCGTGTGGAGTGATTAGGGTTTCGGCTCCGAGCAGGGGACGAGGTCTGAAGGTTGTTTGTGATGCGAGAAAGAATGATGTTTTGGTACAAAATGAAACGATAATTGATGGTTTAGAAGGATCAGCTAGCCAATTATCATGTGTTATGAAGTTTGGTGGATCTTCAGTTGCATCAGCGGATAGGATGAAAGAAGTAGCTGAGCTTATCCTCAGCTTTCCGGAAGAGAATCCTGTGATAGTTCTGTCTGCTATGGGCAAAACTACCAACAAACTTATAGTGGTTTGTGCAGTCATTAATGTATTAACTGATTTTATCTGTTTCTTGAAGAAGGTTTAAAGTTAAATATGTGTTGTATGATAAAGGCGGGAGAAAAGGCTGCAAGTTGTGTTGCTGATGTATCTGAAATCGACGAGTTGAGTTTTGTGAAAGAACTGCACTACAGGTAAAGATCTGGATTTCATATAAAGTTACAGATATCACTTTATGCTGATTGTGCGCTGGTGTATAATATATATATCCAGGACAGTGGATGAGCTTGGATTAGACAGATCACTCATTACAGGTAGCTTCCAGTTTTTACGATAATTTAATTATTAAAAAATTTTCTGCTCAAATATCTTACCTGCTTCTAGTTGATTAATAGTGAGGTCCCTAATGCCTTTTCTGATTTCAACATTTAAGGCATGAGCATGATTGATTGGTCATCTGGGCAGAGCATTTATTGTGCTTCATATGGCGGTTTGGTTTCATATTTTGTGAGATATGTTTTACAGATCACTTAGAAAAGCTAGAGAGGCTGCTGAATGGGATTCATGTACTGAAAGAGTTGACTCCACGTGCAAGAGATTACATAGTCTCATTTGGAGAGTGCATGTCCACGAGAATATTTGCAGCATACTTGAATAAAATTGGTGTCAAGGCCCGCCAAGTATGTGGTTTCTTGAATCTAATCCATGAGCAGATATTCATATTCGCCTATTCGTTGATAATATACAAATTCATTTTCTGCCTAAAATATATGTTGACCGGATTTAGTTCTTTAAATGAAAGCAATAGGCCTATAGAAAGTACTTCTTTTCCCATCTTGTTTTTATTTTCTTTGAAGTAACAGATTGCACTTAACAACAATAACTTTAAATAGTGCCACGAGGTTGGAATAAGGAAGAACTTCTTTGTTATATGTTCTATGAATTTTACATAACATGAAAAAAATGACATCATAGTGGCATCTGTATTATTTTAACTTGCAACATAAGTGCATAACCTTGCTCAAAAAAGCACTAGGCGCTCTGAGGCATGCACGTGAGGCGCGTGTCTATGTAAACTTTATTTACAACCAGAAGCTGCATACCTCTCTTCTGTTTTACATATAAACCTATTTATCAAGGCCACGTTTCATAATTTCTTCATCCCTTTAGGTAGTTTTACATATAAACCTCATATGCACCATAATTTTTACCCAGAACCACATGAGCCCATGATGCGACGTGACATTGAAAGCTTCCTGTTGTGGTCACGGAAAGTGCAACTTGGATATTGTTTAAATTTTATGACTTAAAAAATAAAAAGAAATAAATAAGTAAAGAATTTTTTTTATCTACATCATTGACTCAAGTCCTCAACCCAAATATTTCTTGGTAAATTCATTTAGTAATATTGATTCAGCATTTTCCATACAATTGATATTGTGTTAATACAAAGGTGTATCTGGGACAAGCAATGAGCCCCTCTATTTACAGGGGGGAGAGGGACTAACAAGAAATAACTAATTACTTGAGGGGGTCCTACACTAATGGATATTTACAACTAATAGTAATTTGTACAAGACTTTGAAAAACAACAGCAAATTATGACCTGAAATCACAGGACCAACTGTTTTTTCATGCATTGCTAACTCTTTGCTTCTTTACTCTCCTTTTTTTTCTTTTTGCAGTACGATGCATTTGATATTGGTTTTATAACAACAGATGACTTTACTAACGCTGATATTCTAGAAGCAACATATCCAGCTATAGCAAATAGACTTCTTGGTGATTGGATGAGTGATCCCGCAATCCCTATTGTTACTGGCTTTCTTGGGAAGGTCATTTATCTAATTGTTTTTGCATCTTTTTAAATTTCTTTGAAGGCCTGCTCACATGGAAGTGACTAGTTAAATCTATATATTGTATTATAGGGTTGGAGAACTTGTGCCGTGACTACATTGGGCAGAGGTGGTAGTGATTTGACTGCCACCACCATCGGTAAAGGATTGAACTTGCGAGAAATTCAGGTTTAATAATCAAACGCTAGTATAACTTGTGTGTTATCTTGAAATAATTATTTACTGTTTGTTTGTCATACAGGTTTGGAAAGACGTGGATGGTGTTTTGACATGTGATCCTAACATATATCCAGGTGCTGAACCTGTGCCATATTTAACATTTGATGAGGCTGCTGAACTTGCATATTTTGGTGCTCAGGTGTTTGTTTACTTCTCCTTTTAGTGTGCATTTATATATCATAAAAAATTGCATGTTTGGTTATGATAGTCCCATGCTTAACTCCCAGTCCTGTTCTCTTCCAAGTTCTTTCTTGAAGGAAACCTTACAATGTCCTCTTTTCCATAGATTTTCTCTTAGTTTTAGTGTTGGCAATATCAACCTATTTGCTTATGAGTGAGTGAGTCATTTTGAATTGTGTTTATTCTCAAACAGGTCAATAAAATTTTTTAGCCTTATTTTGGAACGGTTAACACAACCTCTAATCCTATCCTAGTTCAGTAGTTCAATACCAATGTCCACCATGGGACTCAAATCTTTAACCTCATGCCACATGGGGAGGGACACCACTTTACATTCCTTGATACCACTAGGCTAGAAGCCCTTTGGTAACGGAAATTAATCGGCTTATAGCTAACTGGCCAAATTGGTCGAATGGCCTACTGTGTTGGAAGTCATCTAAAGTCTATCAATCTTTAACGCATACAACCTACTAAATCGTCTTTATTCAAGTATTAGATTATTGTTGTAATCGTATATATTTTGTAATCATATTATGAGATTAATTATTTTGTCTTATCATATGTCCTAAGCTATGGTTAAGACTATAACTACCAGTTAGTTTGAAAGAAGTATTTTAAAAACAAAACAATCATTAACCATATCTTGACGAATTGACCACTGGATGATTATGATCGGACGATCTCATGATCAAATGAACACTGTTTCTGCCAACAAACCACCTCATGGGCTATGGTTAGCGAAACCCTTACTTATTTTTTAGGAAATGAAGGACAAAAGTATGTTTTGGGTCAAGCTAACCCGATACAGTATTACGGTCCATTTCAATGGTCTTCTTTAGACTAAGTAACCTTCCATTTCTTCGTTTACAAAATTGCTTATAATATCTGAAGATAAAAAGTTTGAGAAGATATGGACACTTTACTTTCTCCATTTTAGTTCTTATTCAACCATCTTTTTTTTTTCAACGGCCCGCGTTTCTCTTTTTTGTAGGTCCTTCATCCACAGTCTATGAGGCCTGCAAGAGAGGGTGATATTCCTGTTAGGGTTAAAAATTCTTACAACTGTAATGCTCCAGGTACCCTAATCACTAAATCAAGGGACATGTCAAAGGTCAGTAGCACAATACTCATAATAATCGAGAACCTATCATCAGAATTCTGAAATTTTTGTATTTCTATCAACGTCAATTTCAGGCAATACTGACTAGCATTGTTTTGAAACGAAATGTAACAATGCTGGATATTGTCAGCACTCGCATGCTTGGGCAATTTGGATTCCTCGCCAAGGTAAATGGATGATGTTGTTATCGGAAGTTGGCAATTTGGACCTGCTTATATCCAAAAGGGTCGATTCGGGTTTTGTTTTATCTCTAATCGGTCAAATATGGTTTAACTAAAAAAGAGCAATCAGGATAAGCTTAAAGGTTCAAGGTTTAACTAAAAAAGGGCAATCGGTCAAATAAGGTTTAACTAAATAAGGTTTAACTTAAAAAGAACGGGTCAAATGGGATAAGTTTAGAGATTTAACTAAAAAGGAAATATGTCAATTATGAATTATGATAACATTAAAGATTTAATTAAGAAGCAAATGGTCAAATGGGTTGATCGTTGTCTGATATATTTTCATATGCTCAAAAATCATCAAAGTTTTGTTAAAAAACTACAAGGATTATATAGTTATTTAATTGTATTTAACACATTAGTTATTTATATAAAAAAGGAATAAAAAATGCCAATGGATCGTCTTTGGCCGCCACACATTTTGAAGCATAGTTTAATTTTATGTCTTTTGACTCGTTACCTGCCCCATCCATTTTGCCACCATTACTATCGATTACTCTTTGAGACTTTGTTTTTCTCATGATTAGGTCTTTGCTACTTTTGAAGATTTGGGTATTTCAGTGGATGTTGTGGCTACTAGTGAAGTTAGTATTTCATTAACATTGGATCCATCAAAACTATGGAGCAGGGAGTTGATTCAGCAGGCAAGTCTTAAGTATTAAACATAATTAGTAAAAAGTTATTTATATAATATATATTAGTAAAACAATCTCACTTAGACCTTTAAAATGAGCAGCATATTAAATATGGTTTTTAATCTTTTATGATCATTCTTTTATAAGTGTTAGCACAAAGTTAATTAAATAATTTGGAAATATAAGATTAAAATAAACTTTCTTTTCTTCAATTTATTGTTAATAACTGATCAATGGGTACGTATAAGTTGTGTAGTGTAAAAAAAGTGATGTATAATTTTGGTGTAAGCATATTTCAAGAATGTCTTCTTTTAAACCAAAATGATGCAGACGTTTGGTACAGAACTGGATATTTGTATGGTTTAATGGTGTTGGTTTTTGGCAAGCAGGAACTTGATAATGTTGTTGAAGAACTTGAAAAAATTGCTAAAGTGAATCTTTTACAACACCGATCAATTATTTCACTGATTGGGAATGTTCAGAGATCCTCACTAATACTAGAGAAGGTGTTCTTACACGCTCAAAAGTCAAACTTGATTTACTGATAAAGTCTTTCAGTCTATTGACTTTTTGTTTGTAATGTTTCTTTATTTGATATGTACTTCAGGTATTTCATGTTCTTCGTAAAAATGGGGTCAACGTTCAGATGATATCTCAAGGAGCATCCAAGGTATTCAACTCATGTTATTATTGCAATAAGAGATGTCAACTTAACACATTTATATAGAAACAGGTAAATTTGGGCCTTGTGTTTTTGATAATGACTAATGAGTAACCCGTTATTATAACTACAAAATAGAACGGGTCAAATGGATAGAGTGACTAACCTAATGAAAGTAGCTTAGTGTGTATGTTAAATATTTACGTCACCAGTGTCCAGTTGTCTTATTTATAAAAAAAATATGTTACTATTCTAAGGGATATTGTATATGAAGACCAACCATGTATTCAACTTTTTTTTCCCATCAAGACTACCTATGTTTTGGTAATCAATTGTCTTATTTTGAAAAAGAAAAAAAACGTGTTACTATTGTAAGGGATATTACATATGATATGAAAACTATGTATTCATAGTTTTTTTTTTCATCGAAACTACCCGTGTTTTGGTATGCTTTCTTCTATACCAAATTCGGGCAAAATATGCCTTAACGGCAATATACCCTATAAAATTCTGAAAATACAAACAAAAAACCCTTGAACCAATCTAATAAAAGACAAGTGATGGTAAAAAACTAGGTTGTTTTTGTCGTTTCCCATCTTCCACAATAATTTCGGTCTATATACAAAACCGGATACATACTTTCTGGTGGCTTGTTAGTAGTTTTACTATATGACTGAACTTGATGAAAAGAAATATACATGCTTGGGGCCTCCTAAATTACTAATATTGCTTTTATAGTTGTATTTACAAAGTTAAAAAAAAGTGTTGATTAATATCGGGTCAGCCAATATAATATACGTTAACCCATTTGACGACCTGCCTCCCCTCTCTTGATTTGTGCAGGTTAACATATCATTGATAGTTAATGACGATGAATCAGAAAAATGTGTGAAGGCTCTTCACGAGGCGTTCTTTGAGAGCGATCTAGCCGACCTGGTCTATGAGAATGGTTCACCAACACATGGTAGCTAATTATTTAGCCCCAGCAGCTAAGATGGCTTGGCTGATGTATTGGTTGTTTGAGGGTTGCAGTTGGTTGTTTGGGTTTAGAATAACTAAGATATGTGTCGTTTCTATTATAGAGGTAAGTTAAATTGGGTTATGTCGCATTTTCTTAATAATAAACCATGCACTCGTGAATTAGATTCTTCTCCTTTTCTAGTTGTAGATATTTTTTTTTTCTAAATTATATTGTTGGCTTCCAGTGATAAAATATTTTATAGGGAAATTGGGTTTTAATAATCTAAACTTTGTCCTGTTGGCCGACATTAACCTAAAATTTCTTACAACAATCCCAAATACTTAAAAAGAATTTTTTTTACAACAATCTCAACTTTCAAAGTGTTTTCCTATATCGAGTCTTTTTCTAATTGGTCTAACCCAATTAGTTTTCTTTTTGCTAACATTAAAACTTATGTGGAAGAAAAACTTTGTTATTTGCTGACATGGATGTTATGTAGCACCACCCCCACCACCTCCACCATCACCATACTAGAATGCCACCACCACCGCCAGATAGCACCCATAGCCATCACCACCGTGAGCTTCAAGCCGACCGCTCTAGTGAATCCACAATATTGAACTGAAGTTGGGTAATTCCTAGTTGCATCGTACTTCACCCAAAAAAATGGCCACGTCAGCAAAAAAACTAACCATGGTTAGTTTGAGGGTGACAAATGCCAAGAAGTTGAAAGTACAGTGTGGTGGTGAATAATTTTGTAGTTTAGTGTGTCAGCGGCCAATAATAAATAGTTTAGGGTGTTAAAATTCAATTTCGCAAAAGAATACGAGGATGATAAACTTATAACTTTTGGGCGGCAGTTATAAAGAATACGAAGGTGGGAAAGTTTACCCACAATAGTGGGGTTCCTACCCGGGAGGTCTCGAATTCGATCCACAGGGTATGCAAAATATGCGAAGCCTTAGGGTGAGGGGTTGAAAAACCTGTATACACGGGGGATTGAACCGGGGTGGGTAGGTTCGTTGGCAAACGACTTACCCGGTGAACTACGCCGATAAAAAAAAAGAAAAAGAATACTAAGTATGATAAACTTATAACTTGTGGGCGGTAGTTAGTTTGACCCCATGTGACCGGTTTCTTTCTTTCCTTGCCCGTTTCTTTGGAATCAAATAAATAAATAAATAATAATATCAACAAACGCTATCTCTGCCTTTCTTTGTCAGCATGGAATCATTTTCAGAAGCTTCATGATTAATAACAAACCAACAATAAACACAAACTTAAGTCTCCATCATCTCTCTATCTACATGCTTCAATAACCCTAGCTTTTTCTATTTACACAACATGAATAACATGAGTAGCACTAAGAAGGAAGTAATTCGATTGGAGCGTGAAGCCGTTATTCCGATTCTGAAGCCCAGACTCGTCATGTATCTCACTAATCTTATTGGTAACGATGTTATTATTAATAATATTATCTTTAAATTGTTGTTTTGGTTTGTATACTGTTTAGTTTTTGGCTTAATGTTAGTGTTCTGTTCAATTTTGGCTGAATGTTGGACTGGTGTATTATTAGGGTTTATTAATGTTAGATATAAAGGGTATAATTGTAATAGTGTTACTAGTACAAGGGCTATATGTGTCAATAAGTGATAGTTTTAAAAGTTAGTTAGTGACAGTTAGTTGTTGTGTGTGTATAAGTAGAGGGAATTGTAATAATGTGAAGATTAGCTATGAATGAATGAATTTTCCCTCTTCTGTACTTATTCTTCTTTGTAGCTAACAATTAACTAGAAGATTAATATGGTTTTATTTATTTATTTTATAATATTTGTTTAGCCTAAGCATCAGACTAGGTGTTACTTACTTGCTGATTATCTAGAGTACCTGTTTTTTGAGGTCTTTGTTTGGCATATATGGTGTCTAGGTGGAGAAGAGAGGGAGGAGGGGAATTGCGATTCGTTTGGAATTCGAAACGAGTTCGGACGAGTTTTGTGAGGGGAATGAGGAAAGAGCGAGAAAATGGTGAGTTGGTATCGGTTTGGGCGTATGGATGGTGTCTGCCGTTGTGGATGCTCTTAGAGCGCTCACATTGGATTCTCTGTATCCATAGTTTCTATATGATATAGTGGAACGAAATAGAGGGAACGACTGGCGAAATATTTATAGAGGACTAAATTACAAATCTATATTTAGAGGCTTATATGCAACCCTCTATAGAGTCTATATTTTATTGTGAGCACATTAAAAGAAATACAAAACAATATATTAGGGTTGGAGGTGGGATGTTTTTTAAAAGAAAGTTAAAAAACACAAAAATTTAGAGAATATACGTGTTTTTAGTTAAATTATAGAGATGAAGGCTTGTATGTGAACGCGCTTATAAGGTATAGCTGCCTAACTGGCCACCTTGGTTATCCCCACACTTAGATTAGTCCATGTCTTATACATACCCCACACATTGCAGGGTGATGATGTGGCACACGCAGGGATGGAAGGGGCCGAATACGCTTGAGTGGGGTGTTGATGTGGGGATGTAGCAGCGTATGAGGAGAATGGACAAAAAAGAAGGTCACTCAGCACCATGCGCGACGTGCGGGGGTGTTGCGGCATGCGTGGAGATATGACACTCAGCCTTAGAAACTAATTTTTAACTTTAA
Source organism: Ambrosia x helenae (assembly GCA_030844895.1). NCBI lineage: Eukaryota > Viridiplantae > Streptophyta > Magnoliopsida > Asterales > Asteraceae > Ambrosia > Ambrosia x helenae. The sequence continues at coordinate 33,645 of JAUTDX010007458.1, read as the reverse complement.
AAAAAAAAAACTTGGGGAGTAAATGGTAATCTAATTTGAAAAGTAGCAACAACATATGTGATATACAATTCGTATTTCTTGTATGTATACATAACCAGATGTACTGTTTTCTGGAATGGAGCATTCTACTTTTTCAATATGATTTCACAAGCTTTTAAATATGTTTATCATTGCAGAACACAATACTGACAGAGCAGAATTCTTGAAGCTCTGCAAGAGAGTCGAGTACACAATTCGAGCATGGTACCTTCTTCAGTTTGAAGATCTCATGGTATTTGTTTATGTTATAAAGCAAAAAATTTCAAGATTTATAAGAAGCGTTGTTTTTAATTTATGTGATTTTCATACTTGCAGCAACTGTATTCACTCTTTGATCCTGTCCAGGGGGCTCAGAAACTGAAGCAACAAAGCCTATCAGAACAAGAAATCGATGTTCTTGAACAGAATTTCCTCACATATATGTTTAGGGTAGCGTGGCCAAATCCAGAAATTGAAGAGTCAATGTGTTAAATCTTCAAAGTAGTTCACATTCAAAATATTTTATCTGTTAAAGTACAATTTTAATGGCTGCAGGTGATGGAGAAAAGTAATTTTAAAATATGCTCTAACGAGGAGATTGATATTGCACATTCGGGGAAGTATCTTTTAAATCTTCCTATCAAAGTCGATGAATCAAAGGTTTGCTCTGTGATGCATACCTTACTATATTAGGTGCTATAACATTTGTCTTCATGTCTGCTAACATTTCTTCTTTTTTTTTTTATTTCTATTTCTTTGTTTTTTTTTCTTTTAAATGTAGATTGATAAGAATCTTTTGAAACGTTACTTTGAAGAGCATCATTATGATGATCTTCCCGACTTTGCTGATAAGGTATGTATATAAATTTAGTTTAGAGGTGACGGTTTGACTCATGTTGTGTGAATTGTTGATTTGGGTTGTATTTTTATCTCATATGGGTCAAATAAAAAGAATTAGTAGGAACGGGAAATGATCCGGTGGAATGGTGGCTCGAAGGGGTCTAAGATTAAAAGTTGCCTAATGTCTATTTTGAATGCATCCTGACATTCCGACCTCCTAGTCGTTTTATTCATTTAGATCATTATTGAGATAGTAATGTTTTTCTAGTCATAATTAAAACATCAATCAGTTATAATTCTTTTTAGAGAAATGGACAAAAGGGTGTTTGCATGTCAACCTAGACCATTTCAAACAGTACTAAAAGTGGCTCATTTCAACCTGAATTTGTCTTGACCCTTTTACACAACCTGGTGTTTAGATGCTTGGAATTGTATTTAAATATTGCTGTTTTTTATAAAAAAAACTGTATCGTAGTACATCATCTTCCGACGAGGCATTGGAATTGATAAGACTACTGACTACTTTATCATGGAAAAACTGGACATGATTATTTCACGGCTTTGGGCCGGGATTATGAGAATAACAAGGCAAGTTTCTTCACAACTTTTCTTTATTAAGTTAAAGATGTTTACCTATGGATTTTATCGATGTTAACTGTTTCATTATGCTTGTAGACTAGGAAAGCTTTTTTCTAAACAATCCAGTGTGCGAATTAAGAGTGACTCAAAGAAAGATGATGAAGTTACTAAGGACGAGTTTCAGGTTGAGAGGATCCGGATTGAGAACTTGGATATCAGGTTGTAAGCTAAGTCTATATTATTTCTTGATTTTTATGTGTGTTGCTAATGTTTGCAAGTTCCCTGTGTTTGATTTTTACCACATGCTTAATTCCATTCCACCAGTTTACGGAATTTGGCGAGTAAGATTACAATCCAAGAACCTACATTCGATAGGATAATTGTGGTATACAGGTATGACTTCTTTTCTATTGGATGTATTGTCAAATTTTTAGTTTGGATACAAGTTTTATTGGCAATAAGAATTTGTAAATCGACAAATATGATGTTAAACCGTAATGCTGTAATGATTTATATGCAGACGGGCAAGCACCAAAAAAGATGAGAAGGAACGAGGAATCCACGTGAAGCATTTTAAGAATATCCCAATGGCAGATATGGAATTAGTCCTAGTGAGTTTTATTTGATTTGCGGCAATTTTGACACATACTTATGAAAGTGTTGATCTTGGTTATGTTTTACCTCTAATGGATCAAATGAACCAAATTTAAAAAGTTTGTAGAAGATGGTGAAAGTATATATTTATTCCTAATTGTAGCAACGTACCATACGCTTATTATGTTTAGTAACATGTAATGTATCAAGAAAATAAAAAAGACGTTCCTCTTTCTTTGAATCTTCATAGGTGGTTGCTAGAATCATAAATGGGTGTCTAGTGTCAATTTTGTTGTGATCTGTTGTATGTAGCGCTATTTTTAATGTATACAACCTCCTCATTTGCTTTATGCAAAAAAGTTAATATTGTAATATTATATCTTTTTCATCTTATGTTTAACACAATGATTATCTATAATAAGTTTTAAAATGATTTGGACTAAACCTGTTTGGGGTCAACCGAACCAGTTTCCCCTTACCGTAAGTACTGAAACCCAACCCGATTGGCCTGCCCATATTCTCTTCCTTTGGAATTTTATTTTGCGAGTTTGTTGTTTTACAGAATTTGTATATCTTATTGACAGCCTGAGAAGAAAAATCCAAGCTTAACCCCTATGGACTGGGTGAAATTCCTTATTTCTGCTGTAGTTGGGCTGGTTAGTTTTTTTATAATCCATGTGGTTTAATAGTTGTCAAAAAAGGAGCTGATTTGTACACACATACAGCAATGGTACAAACCGTATGAGTCACCATAGCATACACTCTATGTGTACAAGTCACTTCCCTTGTTGGTTGTTAAAATGCAGAAAATAATATCTCTTTTTCAGGTAGCTGTCATAGGTTCAGTTGAGACACCTCAAGCTGACTTTTGGGTCATGTTTGCTGTTCTCTCCACAGTTGTTGGTTACTGTGCTAAAATATACTTCACGTGAGTTTCGTTGTTAATATAACGTGGTTAATATTTAACCTATGAATGTTAATTATGTTATGTGCACACGTTTACATATTTTAGTTGACCGCTATATTGCCACGGCTGTTAAATGGGCAGGTTCAGTAAAATCACATCAGAGCTAACCTTAGAAACCTAAAAGAATATTAATCAGTTATAGACATGATGATATGAATTAGTAAATACAAAACGGTAGAAGAATGAAAATGTAACATGAGAATAGGAAAGGGTATAAATGGTAAGTCTATAGAGTTAAGTATAGAAAATAGTGAAACTGGTTATGTAATGAAGGAATAGAGGCGGGATAGTTGAAATAGATTTAAATAAGTGCTAATTTGTTTGGGAAATTTTAATCTCACGGTGACACGTCATCAATCTGAAAAATTGTTGACATCATCAGTTCCTTGTTTGTTAGAGTAGAGAGATACATGAGCTTTAGTTAATAATTTTCATATGATTGTTGTAGTTTTCAGGCAAATATGGTTGCATATCAAAACCTAATTACCCAATCCATGTATGATAAGCAACTGGATAGTGGAAAAGGCACTCTTCTTCATTTGTGTGATGATGTCATTCAACAAGAAGTATGTGTTTTACACATTCTTTTTTTATTTTTATTTTTTTGTTTTCTTTCATGTTTTTTAGCATTAGAAAGGGGTGACCCAATTAGTTTTTTAAGAAATATATATCTTTTAAATATGTGATCGTCAACCTTTTGATCATTTGCAGGTAAAAGAGGTGATACTGTCTTTCTTTATATTGATGGAACAAGGCAAAGCGACTTTAGAGGTATACATGAATATCAATCTGCGAAAACTGCAAAAACAATTGTTCGTAGCGATGGAAAATATAGTGGAGAGAGAAAGAGAGACGGTTGTGTGGTTGCATAACCGCCTTATGTATCATTGTTAAAGCCATATTTACAAGTGTTTATGTGGTTCTCACAGTTCTCTAGTTGAAATTGGTTGTGTATTGGACGACCCACTTTCTCTCTCACTATAGATATATATCTATATATTGATTATTGAGTAGTGAAGTTGTTGTGATGCTTTTTTAGGATCTTGATTTACAATGTGAGGAACTAATTAAAGAGGAGTTTGGTGCAAGTTGCAACTTTGATGTTAATGATGCGGTTCACAAGTTAGAAAAGATGGGCATTGTTGCTAGGGTGAGAGTTCATGCATTTCCTTGCAAATAGTTTATGCTTCAAAAAAGTCAAATCAGTCCAAAGTCACCGAAAGCGTACATAAATACTGCTAACTCGTTTTGTTTATAATTGACTATAGGATTCAATCGGAAGGTATTACTGTGTTGGTTTGAAGCGTGCAAACGAGATCATTGGCGTCACAACAGAAGAGCTTGTACTTAAGGCTATTCAGGAGCGTGGCGGTTCTTGATGAAAATTCGGCGTGCTATATATATATTTATTAAATTCGTTTTAGTTTGTACCCGTTGTATGTAATATTTTTGCATCCCTGTAACTGTGTGATTACATGATCAACTTTTAGGTTGTGATTGTGTTTTCGCAAGTGCCATTGCCACCGCTCTGGTGGTGGTGGCTGTTGCCTTGTTGATTTAAAACGCCTATGTACAATCAATGTCGATATATATCTATACTATATTATAATGCATGAGGCAGGGACTTCTTAAAACTTAACTAATACAAATATAATTGCTTAAGGTACAACACTTAATGCACATGATAAAGATTTTTTAAGGGCAAATATGTCTTTTAGTTAGTTTCTAACAACCTATACTAAAAAATTGCTTGTAGTTACAAAGCCAAGAAGAGGTTTGATAAAGCCTAAAAAGGTGGAGAGGATCAACTTTGGTCATTTGCCAGGGTACAAACCTTAAAAGCACATTGTACAATGATTCAGTCCTAAACTTTTGAGAATTTTACAAGCTTTGAAGCACCCACCAACATTTCAAAGCTCAAGACTCGGATAAGATGTACATTTCAAAATTTAAACACTGAATCATTTCCTTCGTTCCCCCTCTCTCACACACAAAAACCCTAATCTACATTTCACTTTCAAAACTTAAAACGCATAAGATCCCGCACACATGTTTCTATAAATCAAAACTAGGTTCTGAAATCCACCATGGATCAACCAAGATCGCTCATGTTCATCAATCTCTCTCTAAACCCTTTTATTCATGGCGTCTCCCTCTCTAAAACCTTCCATTATGCAGTTATTGGAGTTTAGGATCCAGAGTTACTGTTTTAGAAGGATGAGGTTTGTTATATATCTTATTCAACATCTATTGTTGCGCTTTTGATCATTTGATGATTATTTATATGTTTTTTCATCAATTTTTCTGTTTTGTTTTATGCGTTATATATTTTTTTGCTTTCATCGATCTGTTTTGTGCTATCATCGAAAGTTTGTGGTTTGTTCCATCAGATCTGTTGATGATAACTGGTTTTTGTGGTTGATGAGGTTGTGGCTGTGTACCTGTACATGGTCGTCTTCAACTTTCTTCTTTCTATCATCTCCATAGAATTTGGTTATTTATCTCATACCTTCCAAAAATTTTAACGTTTTTGTTTGTTTAATTTTTTAACAGTGATTGTGTCATGACGTAGATAAAGACAAGGGGCTGAAGACGGATGAGATTGGGAAGCAAGAGCAGAGTCCCTTTTAAAAGATTTATTGAAAGATTTGCACACTTGTCTTTTTATAAGTGTGCATTATTGTGAAAATGGTGGAAAGATTCCATAGTACAATAACCTAAGCAACTCTTTTACAGATACAACCCAACGGTAAATAAGCTTTTAATTTGTGCTAATATCTTTTTTTTATGATTTAAGCCCCTGGTTTGTATAATGCATAAATAATACTCAACAAGTCCAGTTTTCTTTAAATATATGTGTGCTTATTCATGTTCCATAATTCATAAACTGAATTAATACAATTGTAACCTTATTTTTATTCTTATCTTGCATATAATTTTTCTTAGAACCCTCACATCACGCCTTGAACAATGCTTAAGACCCCATGTAGTGGGGCGTGATAGTGGGGGGAAAAAATAGCGCCCCTGTACACCGAAACGGGGGGCTCCATTTTTCCAAAATCAAGTTTGGCTATATAGATATAGCGCCTGATTACAAACTCCCCACCAATCAGATGATGCCACATCAGATTCTCTCTCTCTCTCTCTTATTATTTTATTATTTTTTCACTTTAAAAGATATAATAAAATATTGATATATAAAGCCCCACCACTACACCCTTTTTTCACTGTATCTCTCCATGTTGACTCAGCTGCCACGTGGACCAATCAGAAAGGGGGGCTTTATATATAAAGCCCCCCACTACGCATGGTCTAAGTATAGTTTTTTTTTTACTTTCATTGGTTAGAAATTCATGTAGTTTTGACTGAAATTAGTATCACTTGAAGTATTATGCTTTCTTATGTATTCGGTTGTTTTTTTAATTGTTTAATGACATTTTAACTCCATGCTTATGCAGGTGGGTGACTTTGGGCTATCAAAAATCAAGGGAAACACTTTGGTTTCAGGAGGAAATAGGGGAGTCCTGCCTTGTATGGTGCCTGATTTATTGAATGTTGACACCAATAAAGTTTTTGAAAAGGCAAAAATGCCCCTTTAGAGCTTCAATTGTGCATTTTGTATAACGCCCAACTTTTTTGGTTTGTTTATTGATGCTGTATATGTTTTGTTTTATTTTGCAATGTAACAGGTTGATGTTTGCTCCTTTAAGATCGTGTTATGGGGGAGTCTTACTCGTGAGGAGTTGTATGCCAACATTAACTATGGTGCAATTTTAGGTGGGTTTTGTTTGATTTCTTCACTTTCTTGCATCTTTTTTTAGTTTTTTTAATATATATAAGTTATTTAAATTTTCTAACTTTTTTTTTATTTGCTTATGAAAAGATTGTCCTTCACGGAAATAACAAATCATTTATGTGTAATGCCTGCAGCCCACAAAAACCCATGCTCAAAAGTAATCCTAGATTGCATATTTACCTGTTGAACAAGGTATAGTTCATCATTTCTTAAATCCAAAGTATTATTATTATAATTGTTGTTATTGTTATTGTTATTTATATCTATGTTGTCAAAAGCGCGCGAGGCGCCCTCCTATGCGTTGAGGCGCACTAAGTAGGTTGCGACTGGCGTGACGCGCCTTTCGTCTAATAAGTTGCAACTGAATCTAGGCCAAGTTACTGATACTTCTCCTCAAACATGAGTAAGTCAAGATTCCTTTGTTTTATACAAGGTGGCCTGGTAAAAGGGCTCCATGAATAATTGTTTTATAATGTTTGGATGAATAAATTTTGCTTCTGGTTGATTACTAGGGATCGGATTATGAGTTTCATACGAGCTGCAATGCTATGATTGTCCAAAGGTAATATATAATTACACTTTTACCCCTTTTGTAACCTAATGGAGTTGATACTATGACTTTTTGAACATGCTCTTGTCATTGCACGGGTATGTTTTTGTTTTTTGTTATTTTTCTTTAATCATATAAGTTGTTATACTTGTAATGGAGCTTTAATTCCTGTTTTTTTTTCCTTAGAGAAGAAGGTTAGTAAAGAGGTCAAAAGGCAATTTTGCTTATGTTTTTTCTATCTACATAATATTTTGTCAATCAAACAAGCAACCTATTTATGTTTCATAGTTGATTTGAGTAGATAAAAATGGTACAATTATTAGAAAAAAACTTGGGTGTTAAAAAGAGTAAGATAATAGTGTTTACCTAAGATTTGCCTGGATCATCATAAATTTATCTAAAGCAGCCTGGTGGTATATAAATATTTTATCTCCAAAGGATCAAATGGGTCAACAATGTTTTGATACGTAAATTACCATATGGACCACATTTTTGTTTTGAATTGTTCAAATTGGTATTGTTATAAACTCAAAAAAAAAAAAAAAAAACCCTGCCTTTTGGTATATTTTATCTCCAAAGGGTCAAACAGGTCAACTAACCAAATTAGCAAAAAGAAACAGGTTTGGGGTTTGACATTCTCCCAAAGTGTATTTGTGAAACAAAATTTTAAAATAACAATTAAACAATATTTTGGACAAAGCTAGGGGCTGGGTAGAGTGCGCTGTAGGTCAAAAGAGGTTGAAGTTGAAACATATAACTTTTAGTACGCAAGCTAATTTTGATATAAGCAACAATATGTTTCTTAGGTTTGATTTCTTGGTCAAATTTTCATTTTATTATTTCCAGGTAACTTTCTTGCAAGTAGAGAATTACCTCACTGTCTGATTTTCCTTGATTTTGTGCTTATAGCTTCTTTTCGTTTTTGGGCTTTCACGCACATATTGTTGTTGCAACTGATAACTAATGATCGTTTGTGAGCTTGCTGTTGCATCTTGGTGGAATTTATCATATTTGAGATATAATGTTTGGACCATCAACCTACTGTTTTTTTGCATGTTTACCCCTTTGACCCATTAAGCAAAAGTGGAGAGTCTGATGGGCCGAAACTTGAACCATTTGATACCCATTCAATAGCTATTATTGATATAAATTTAAACAGTTTGTATGTAAAGCTTTGACTTTGAAGTTTTGAGGGCAAATGACCATTATATTTCCTTGTGTTGACTTTTTTTATCTATTGCCTGATGTGTTACAAGTAGAAATCAATTATCATGTCAACTTTACTTTTCACAGGTGCTAAGCAAAACGATTCTTTCCATTCAAGTTTCAACAAGTCCTAAAAACACTATATAATGCTAAGTTGTAGCATGTTCATAGCATGTCAACATGTATGTTGGTGCTAAAGTCTTCACTATTCTTTTAACTCTCCTAATGTGTATGCATTTGACTTTCAAATCCATAGAATCCACATCTTGTGTCTTTTTATTCATACACTATCAATTTGCACACATAAAAATTAACTACACTTTCGGGACATGTTGATGTGGCACGGGTTTATAAATCCGATGTAGTACAAAGCTCTTATATATTAGCTTATCATGTTTTGCTACCGATAATACAACTATTAGAAACTTTTATAACCTGAAGGCGTTTCTTATTTTTAAATTACAATGATTTTTGTCATAACCTTAAAGGTGTAAGAAAACGAGGGTTTCATGGTTACAGGGACACATAGACAACACCACTAACGCGACTTAGAAAACTACTACTCACGAGAGAATTGATAAACGAATAGAATTGTTGCCGTCACAGCATCGCGCGGGTTTTTTACTTAATAATTAAAAGAGTGGAACGTTAATTACTTAATTTAGAGGAGAAACCAAATGACCCCGTCAGCCGCCTCATGTTTCCTGCTTTTTTTTAGTTTAAAACCAAAACGAAAAAAAAAAAGATCACATGGAATGATGAGTCCAATGTATTGTCACCAATATTGCATTTTATTCTATCATCTAATTTTTTTTGATCGGCGAAAAACCATGTGGCAACCACCCTTGCGGGGCGCCGTGCTCAAGAATCGACTACTCGACCTCCAGCAGTCCTCGCCTTCTCTCGATGCGCGGAAACCCGAGCCCCACCCGCCCGAAGGCACGACAGTGTTATAGAACTCGGTAAAACCTCGCCGCCCGTCAGATTCGAACCGGCGCCACCCGTATTCGATATTCACCCGGATACCAAACCATAAATGTTGGAAGTGAGGATCGAACCTTTGATCACATAGGTGAAACAAAAGCCACTCCACCACTATGAATGGATTCCATCATCTAATTATACTATTGCATTTTATCTCATTTTAGTTTTAAAATTTACACTTAGGGTTGCTCATTCTTTGTTAGTGTGTGGTTTTCATTCATCCCAATATCCCGTTTTACTAATTTTACATTTTATACATATCTTAGTCATTTAAATGTTAGCTTCTTGGTTTTGCAGATTCATTTAGATGAAAAACATACATAATTGAACAAACCAATAGTCATACAAGCGTCTAAAGTAGCGTCTAAGGTTGTATTTACTAATGTTTACATTTGGTATTAACATGGTTGTTATTTTATTTGGTATATTGTATGTGTTTTATTACAGGATAATGGTGATAATAGTGTTGAGATTATTTCCTATGGTACAATGTTTAGTCCATACAAATCTGATTATTTCCTATGGTGCAATGTTTAGTCCATACAAATCTGATCGTCAATGTGAATATAGTGAACATGTAATATTAATATTAATATTTATTTCATCCTCTATTAACTTGTATAATAAATATTTTGAATTTTTTAAGGATCGGATGCATGCAATTAATAGGAAGAGATCCAGGAGGCTTCTAAATGGAAATAGAGTCAAGTTATTGATCTAGATAGTTCTTATGAAAATGACAAAGAAGACGTATTTGATGATACTGCAGATTCAATTACTAAACTGGAAACTCCATTTAAGATATTTCGGGTGTCAATTCAGAAGCGCAAACATATTTCATGCGGTTTAATATAATATGTTTCTTTAAAATTTGTGTTATTTTTAGTATCGTATTTTATTTTGTTCATTCCAGTAACTTTTCATTTAATTTAGTCGGTTATGATATGATTTTTCTTAATTTTAATTATCATGTTGACTTTGCAAATCAACAACAAGAAAATAAAAAAATATGTGTCCGCTGAAAATGTTAAAGATGGATTGGAAGCAAGAATTTGTTCTAGATTTTTATTATAAACTCATCCATCCTCCAAAAGATGTAATAATCAAACATGATGATATATACAAGAAATTCCAAGGATCACTCTTGATGATGAACGGTGGACATACAATATAGAAAAGATCATGTAGATTTAGAAGGCATATGACTAAATTGATCTCATGATTCAAGCAGACCACGCTTGAGATTTTAGTTTTCAACCTTTATGTTTATTAGTACTTAGTTTTCATTTCATGTGTTACTTTATTTTATCAAATGTTTCTTGAAGTAGTTTATATCTTGAATGTTAATCTTTGTAGTTACTAGACATGTGTAACGCTTATGTTGTATATCCACCGCAATGATGGTATAACAAATATTATACGAATTTGAAATAAATACTGCAATGCAAAGTGTCACTCCCTCCGCATCGCGCGGGTTTCATACTAGTGTAAAATAAACAATCATCAACAGTTGTTCTAATACATGTGTTTGTTCATGTAGATTGTGGGAGTGAACTTGTGGCAAATTTGTATAGACTGGCCTCGCTGCAAAAGTTAACTACACTGTTGCAATTTAACAAACATCATAATTGATTTGTCGAACAGGTAACGTAAGAAAACAATCCGAATTCTGTATTACACAATTACACAAACCTCCAAATCGCAATATTTACGAAAGAAATAGTGTAGGAGGTGGAGGTAATGGTGGATGATGCTGCTGGTTGGGTTTGCCAAATGACTCCATTTGGTAAGATTACAAAAATATCCTTGTGTTTAATGTACATTTAGTAAGAAGTTAACGGGAGGGACGCAAAGGATAGAATAAGTTAAACATGAGGACTCATCTTGCAAGAATCTAAAAGAAGGGACAAACAGTTACTCCGCCTATAAACCACAGGAATATTGGGTTTAAATAATCCCAATTATCGGCTACTGGCCGTCACTAGTCTCATCTTCAAAAATCACTACTGGCGGTCTCACCTTTTAACCTATTTCCCTTAGCGGTCCCATACCAACTAAAAGTTAACTAAATTAGTTTTTGCTGACGTGGATTGCTTATGTGGCAAAAAAGCAAAATTTTGCTGACGTGTACTACTGATGTGGCAAAAAAGTCAAACTCTTGATGACATGAATTGCATATGTGGCAAAGTTTTGATGATACATACTACTTATGAGGCAGTCCACATAAGCAAAAACTAACTGAGTTAATTTTTAGTTAGTATGAGACTGCTGAGGGAAAATAAGGTAAAAAGTGAGACTGCCAGCAGTGATTTTTGAAAATAAGACTAGTGGCGGCTAATAGCCGATAATTAGGATGATCTAAATCAAATATTCCTAAAACCACATAAACGCAATTTGCAATTTACTCTTTATTTATTTTATTTTACGGTATTTGTAATTAGATTTGGTTGGTTAAATAAGACGATGTTCAAATTATAATTGGATTGAGTTAAATTTAATAACCATCATTTTTCAAATCATCTATATATATATATAATAAAAGAAAAGCCATTTTAATGACATGGCATTCAAAGAGGCATTCTTCTCATTGAGTGTGCCATGTGTCATCCCATGTGGCATTGAGATATTTTAGGAAAAAAATAATTTAAAAACAAATTAGATTTTTCTCTCTATGTTTCCTCCCATAATTTTTAAACGTTAATATCTTTTATATACGAGATTTTTTAAAGAAAAAAAATTACACCAAATTAACGAGTGTTGAATGTGCCACGTGGCATCATATAAGATTTTTTAATTTTTGAGTTTTTTTAATAAATCTATATATATTATAATTATTTTAGGAAAAGATAAGAATTTAAAAATAAAATTAAATTTTTTTTCTAGTGTTTTCTCCCATAACTTTTAAACGTTAATATCTTTTATATATGAGATTTTTTAAAGAAAAAAATTACACCAAATAACGAGCGTTTTATTATCTTTCCAACAAGTACCATAGTGCTATATAAAAAACAGAGAAAAAAACAACTATTTTTGTGGGGTTTTGTTTTCAAATATATTTTACTCTACTAATAAATCACAAACGATAAACATAACTTCATAGGCAGAGATTCCTTTTTTTATATTTGAATATGATATTATTTAATTTTTGAGATTTTTTAATAAATCTATATATATTACAATTATTTTAGGAAACGATAAGAATTTAAAACAAAATTAAATTTTTTCTCTAATGTTTCCTCCCATAACTTTTAAACGATAATATATTTTATATACGAGATTTTTTAAAGAAAAAAATTACACCAAATTAACGAGCGTTTTATTATCTTTCCAACGAGTACCATAGTGCTATATAAAAACGGAGAAAAAAAAACTATTTTTGTGGGGTTTTGTTTTCAAATATATTTTACTCTACTAATAAATCACAAACGATAAACTTAACTTCATAGGCAGAGATTCCTTTTTTTATATTTGAATATGATAACAAACGTTAATATCTTTTATATACGAGATTTTTTAAAGAAAAAAATTACACCAAATTAACGAGTGTTTTATTATCTTTCCAACGAGTACCATAGTGCTATATAAAAACGGAGAAAAAAAAACGACTATGTTTTGTTGGGTTTTGTTAAACAGGAAAAAAAAACACAAAGCGTTCAGGTAAATCATTAATCATGTATAGGCAAGTCACTAAATATGTTCAAATCAGTAAATATGAATTCTATTTTCAACATGCGTTAGCATTGGAGTAATACATTGTTTTAGGTTAGATATTAATATTAGAGTAGTATATTGTTTAAGGTTATGCGTTAACATTGGAGATATATTTTTAATTGGTTTAGGTTAGCTGTTACCCGAAGCTTTCATGCATGTAACTATAAAGCGAATCATTCTATTTCATATGTAAAATTAATGTCATATTAGATTTTTCAACCCCGGGTCGTTTCCCGGGGTATAATCTAGTTTCGTGATAAAAAAATTGTTATATTATAAATTGTATTTGGTGAGAGAATATAAGTTTTTATGTTATATAGTGGAAGAGAGACACGGTGAAAGATGATAACTAGGGTTTGTGGTTTGGTGTACAGAGGATAAGTGAAACAAGGGTATCAGAGTCTTTTTTTTTATTCAACATCTTCATAGTGTTGTATGATACAACAATGAATGGTGCCATAAGAGGCTGGCATTTTACCAACCAAACAATACACCCTCTGTCTGATTAAGAGGTGAACCTCTTAATGAATCATTAAGAGGGTAAACAAACAACCCCTTAGACTATTATGCGTATTTATAAGCGGTTGAAACCAATTAACCGTTTAAACAAAAGCAAGTCGGTTGGTTTGAGATTTATATTGTTTGGTTTAAGGTGTTGTTAATTTTATATATAAACAAAACATGAAAGGTCTTAGAAATAGTAACCGATTTAGACAGATTTTCTATCTTATTTACGTTTATGCCATAGTTTATCTGCTCCTCAACTTTTTCTTTCTACTCCTCTCTTGACTCTTTCATTGAACAAATTAGCCACCGTCATTCATGGCGACGACACCGTCATTCATGGCGGCGACACCAACATCAGACTTAGACAGGCCCTATTCGTCTCCTCCGTCTGGCGGTAGCTTTCACTATTTCGGCGACACAGGTAGTCCCTATTCATGTCCTCTGTTGCTTTTGCATTGACTGGTGTGTTTGTATTTTGCGTTTATAAGGGTTTTGTGTTTGCTTTTGCTCATCACAGTAACTCCCACCTTAATGGCCTTTGATTTCCATCGTAAATTTTTCAATTTTGGTGTGATTTATCATTTAATAACTTATGAACCCAATATAATATCTTTGATTGATTGTTGTGTTTTCCTTATTAGGGCTTCCAATTGAAACCATTGTTATTTAAAATTGTATTTTTAGATAGGACTCCTATGTAGAATTTCTATATGCTTTGAAATGAAAATTGGGCTTTCTTGGCTCATAACAAATGTTGGGGTTATTAAACTACAAGGGATTATGGACTCCAAAACACTCAACTTAGTTTTAAATTCAGATTTGCAAGAATGAATTCAAATATAATGAAATAACATTATATAGTAGTTTCTTAAGGATCAAGTGATGATTTGGAAAGTATATTCATCAATGTTTGGTTGTTAGCTTAGCGATGGGCGTTCCAAGATTCTTCAAAGGGAAAAATGGTAATATAATGTTATATGCTTATCATTTCGTAATATGCTTATTAAGTTTTTAATGGCACCTCTGGTTTTTAAGTGTGCAACGTTTGTGATCACTATTTTGATGCCGAGTTTAATGTTGACACGCTTGACTTTCGTATTCTTCATGGTGACTTCACTGATGGTGGATGCGCGTAAGCTGTTTGATTAAATGCCTCTATGAAGCTTTTATCTTCTGTTAGTTGGTTTTTAACTTAAGTGATCCACATAAGATTTAATGCTTACCCCCTTAAATCGAAATTACCCTACGCTAAACAACCCCCCAGGCATATACTTCAGAGACATGGAAGTCGTCGTAGGTACGTAACTTACTATCCTCCATAAGATAATTCTATGTTTTTAATAACTATATTCATCTTGTCCTGTTAATCGGATCATCCAAATTCTGGTGGTTGTAAAAACCTATTATTATTATTATTATTATTATTATTATTATTATTATTATTATTATTATTTATACAGTGGAACTTGATCCAGTATCTCTATTTTTTAATAAAACTTTATCATGTCTATGTTTAAAAACTATTATCTATTTTTAATTTGCGGGTAGAAAGGCTCTTAGTGAGGATCTTGTTGAGGCACCATCTGCAACTCATGTTGGTAAACACTAGGTTGGTTACTTACTCTCAATATTGTTTTTCCAACATAACTCAAAACTTTTCTTGACCTTCCTATAATAAAAAAAAAGGAAAACTGGTTTGCATGTGATTTAACTATAAAGCGGTTTTTGTTTTAGCATTAATATCGCAATCTTATGAGCTGCTTGTTATTTGACACCTACAAGCATTGGTAGCTAATCTCTTCACTCGTTTGCTTTGTTTTATTAAAAGATATTGAATTGAATTCTTTTGGTCACTTGATCTTTTACTTGGTTTGTAAAATGCTATCGTCCAGCTCATTCTTTATGTTGCTCTGGTGAAGTTAACAACAACCGTTTGCATTGCAAAGATGAAATCACAAGGGTCTCGTATCCTTCTGGTAACTAACATCTCAATTCATTTCAGTTACTTGTGTCTAAATGTTGACCTGACTTTGACCCTTCATTTCGATTCTTGATTTCAGGCATCAAACTCATAGATCACACCCGCGTTCCAGTGATGAAAACAATTTATGACTTCTGTGTCAGGTTTGCTCATTAATTTTCCGTCGGTGTTTATGATAAATTAAAATTAGTAATATGTTATCGTTAGAACTACACATAGGCTGGGACATGATTATAGAATTTAAACCCACTGTGCGTGGTTTGGTTGTTTCAGGGTGTAAATGGGCAAGGTGTTGCGCTTAGCAAGTACAAGGGAAACGTATCTCTGATCGTTAATGTTGTTTCATTAAGGTATGCTTGCTGCAAGATTTAGATTTATCATCACTCACTACCATTATTATAATTATTATTACTGTTGGCCCAGAAACAAATTTGCAGCGGATAATTTGATGAACACAAATATAAGAGACACAATACAATAAATGAACAAATGATATAAGATCGAATGTTTGAAATCTGATACAATAGAAACAATGAATACAATTGAATTCAGGAAGTTTTTCGACTTTGAGAGGATTGTGAATATGATTACAATCTTGATAACTGTTTTCGTTGCCTTATCTTTGATATATATAGTTTCCGAATAGATGTGTCTTCAATGAACCGTTGTGATACTTGTTCCCACCGGTTTGATTAAGATTTGGCGCCAAAAGATAACTGAATCAACTATAAGGGTATATCTGTCTTTTTAGTCCTTTTGCAGCCTTCGAACTTTCTGAAAATGGTCAGTCTTTGCTTCTGTTTGGCTTCTGCTTCTTGGTTCGATTATGTACATAAGTATGCAGCCTTGTTTAATGTTATCCAGCCTTGAAACAAAGATGTGTAGCCTTGATCTTCTTGTTGCAGCCGAATTGTTTGACCCATTTACATTGTTCTTCTAAATATACTACTAACTAATCTATGGTTCCTAACATAATTGTTCTATAAAACACACATAATACATACAAGTATTTATAGTTACAACACAATACATAAAACATAAATAAGTTATATTTACAAATCAACAATTATTTAATTATTATTACATATAGAAAAACCTAACAAATGTCACATGTCTTCTGTTATAGTGAATATACTAATTGTAATTATAGAGAGTTGACAATCTTGCACCAGAAGTACAAGCATCAAGGTTAGTTGGTTTTATGTTTCTTTCTTTTTTTTTAACCTTTCTGAATGATAAGTTGGTAAATCGACTCTTTACAGGTTTTGAGATTCTTGCATTCCCGTGCAACCAATTGGCCTTAGAGAACCTAGGTCTGATGAAGAAATTCAGGAGTTTGTTTGCACTCTTTTTAAACCAGAATTCCCTATCTTTAGTAAGGTTGGTGAGCCTTTTTCTTTTGTTTCGAAACACCCTGAGTAAGACACTTTCTTGATTCACTACACCTAGTCCTGTCATTCTAAAGCTTGGTGTTGTGCAGGTCAATGTGAATGGTTCTAACAATTTTGGGTGATGAATTGGATCCATCATTCAACTTTTTTGTATTTTTAGAATATACATTTATTTAAATGTATTATTAGGGATAAGATTGGTACTGGTACAGTACAACAGAGTACCGATACCGATATTCAGCTAAAACTAAAACCGATTGAATAACGTACCGTATATGTTTAGTCACCGGTATGGTACGATACCACTGAAAGTCTCAAACCATTACAGTACCGCATTGTACCAATACTGAAATTGAGTTAAATTCAAAATTGAATATCGTACCGTATATGTTTGGTCCGTCCCTACCTATAATATTCAAAAACTACATCTCATTTTGAAATTTTTGTTATAAACTTACAAGTTTGAAAGAAAAAAAACTCGGCTCAAACCGTGCAATCACTAAATTCAACTAGATTAAAGTGACTTAGTGAAATTAGCCGGTTTGGTTTGTCATTCTTTGAACCGCAGTCAAAATTCAAGCTAGGATTTAGTCTCTAACCAGATCCAAAACACCCTAACAAAATGAAGTAACACAGGAACAAACTTGATTACCTAATGAGAAATACATATTTTTAATATTATGCCGTGAAATGAAAGAAAACTAAGTTATGCATCTAACATTTTGTTATTTTCGGGCTCACCATTTGACCATTTGTTAATTTGTATAAAATAAAATAGGGTGATAATGTGTTTAACTTGAATTTTGTCCACGTCTAAAAGGGTTTCTTTCGCCAACGGTAAAGCGTGACATTTTAATGACACGAAATAATTAAAAAAATAGTTTAACACCTCATAAAATCGGTATGTGAATGTGATAGATGGATGTGGACGTTGTTATGGTCAAATTTATACGAATTTTTTTGTTTTAGTTTTTTAAAAAAAAGACAGATACCAAAAAACCATCAGAAATAGAAAAAATTTAGTCATGAGTTACAAAAATCTTTAATTTTTTATACTTGGTTACGTATAGACAAACTAAGAAGAAAATGAAAATTAATAATAAAAGAAGAATTTAACAATTACCAAGTAGTAATAAGGCCCTTTAGGGGCTCCATCTCGTCACCTCAGCTAGGGGTGTTTATGAGCCGAGTCAAGCCGAGCCAGGCCAAACTCGGGCTTGTCTCGGATTTGAAACCGAGCTGAAAATTTAAGCTCAAGCTTGGTTCGGCTTGGTTTGGCTCAAATTTGAAAAGAAAGATTAAAAATAGCTTTCAAAATTCAATAGTCTAAAATATTATTCATTAATTCAAAATAACACATTCAAAATAAGTTTAACTTCGTACATTATAAGCTAAAATCAATTTCAACCTAAGACAAAATAAGTTTTAAATTTCAACGAAATGCAGTATAAGTTTATGAGCATACAAATTAACCTCCAAATATGTAATAAATGTCCGATTTCACTCCTAAATAATGATTTATTTGAAATCAAAAGCACTATTAAGTTTAATAACTTGAGTACTTGGACAATTATCATTATGCTACGGTTTAATAAAATAACTTGATTAGCTTTAAATTCAATCCCAAACACACAATTGCTATGCTACCATTAATAAACATTAAATATGTAACATGTTCAATTATATGTATATAAAAATAATATATATATGTTAAAAAATCAGAATTATCCGAGCCACATCAAGCCGAGCTAGGCTTGCTTTCTAATCGATCCGAGCCAGCTCAGCTCCGTTTCAAACCGAGCTATATTGAGCGAGCTTTTTCCGAGCGAGCTCCGAGCCACGAGCTTTTCAGACAGCCCCAACCTCAGCTCCACTTATGCATCATGTTAAAAGGGGGCCTTATTCCCCTCTTCTAATAACTATCAAGGAATAGAATAACACCCCTTTAATTAAAAGACAAGAAAAAAAAAGGAAAAGGAAAAATAAAAAACTTGATTGGTTGATTTAAATAGGCCCCACCAGATCACCCATTAGCGCCTGTTATTCAGCTCTCGATTGGTAAATGACCCCCCCCCCCCCATGGCGCCTACGCAATAGAGGGGGTACCATTTTCAAAGAAAAGGGTAAGATGGCAATGGATGGTGCCCTTACACCGCCACAAGCCTAATGATAATATACAAGTTAAGTCAATTGATTTAATAGATAAGAACTAGCAGATTCAACCCACGCATTGTCGCGAGGATGAGGCAATAGTCAATCAATACTAATTTGGTTCGTTATGATACTAGTGCATGCTACTCGTGCCCTGAGGCGGAGCAGACTGATTTTAAACATAATGTAAAGAGAAACATGATGCAATGTTAAAAATAACATTTTGATCTATATCAATTCGGTTTTTTACGACACCGGTACAGTAAAAAGCGCTCGATGTTAGCAACGGAAACAGAAAAAGAAAAATCACGATATGCTAAAAAAATATTGTAAAATTAGTGAATGAAGAAACAAAAGTCTAACCTGGATCCATGGTTAGGCTCGTCTCTGTAGGGATGATCCTTCGCTAGATTCACTGGCTGTGAAGTGTAGGGTACCTGATATCACACTCTAAACCGATGTGGGGCGACCGCCTCGAATCCCGAAGGAATCTACTTAGCAGACACAAAAACGTAATCGGCCTTGGTGTGTTCTTTAGGGAATTTCTAAATGGCCTATCCAAGGAGACTAAGTGCTCCTTAAATAGGTTCCACACGGGCCTCAACATCTACCCTTAACTCACCCAAAGGGCCGAGGCCCAAGTTAAGGGCTTGCCTCCACATCGGCCCGAAGTTAGGCCCAATAAGATAAAGTATGGGACATGTGTTGAATCATGGAGAGAGATCGTACCGTCGTGGTGACGTGGCATCCTGTGAGTGGCCGCAGGTCTGGTCTGATATAGTTGGCTGCCAGGTGGGCCGTTGTCCCCCCTGCAGCCCTCTGAGTTAGTGGAGATCCTTGCTGAGGTGGTCCCATTTGTTCTGATTGGCTGGCGCGTGCAGGCGTGTACTGCGTGTCCCCTGCGGGCTCCTTGAGAGACACGTGTTGTTCTCTAACGGGCAGATTGTGCAACATGCTCTCTGCCACACGTCCTCATGCTTTGATTGGTTCGTACATCATTGTACGAGCTTGTGGGTTGATGCCACGTGTCCGTTGGTGATTCTTCCTGTTGTACTTAAGCGGACACGTTTTGGCGGGCAACCTCCCCGCATGCTGCTCAGACACCGCGGGAAGATGACCGCCTTTAACGTTGTAACTGCCACGTTAGGTCCTTTTGGGCCTGTTTCGCCGTTTGGGCCAGAGTGTTGGGGATAGGCCCATGTGGATTTGGGTCCCTACCCCTTCAGTGAATCATTGGAAACACTAAAATAAAAAATTATTGTAAATACATATGTTATTACAACACCCTTTTGAACTTCATCTCCGAGCTTTTGGCCTTGATATTTGACCTCTATCTCTCTTGGTGTTCGCTTTTGTCCTTAATAATTTGTAATTTACCCTTGTCACAAGATAATAATTTGTAATTTACCCTTGTTACAAGATATATAAATACATTCTCTTTACGTTTTATATTCTTATAGCATCATAGCAATTAATCGCCCCTCATCTACACATTGTTCAATTCAAATACATGTTGTAATATGACTTAACCTGGTTATTAAACCAACAACTACTAGGTTGGTTTTATCTATTGCTTTTTGTCAAGGATGTGATATTCGTCAAGTCGACTTCAGTTATGTCTTGATGATTGACATATGTCTAACATAGTGTTTATCAAAATGAGAAGTGGGAAAAAATATTAAACAATGTAATAAAACTAATAATTAAATTGACTTAAATTAAACTAGAGCTTAATTATTAACATGTGAATGGGTTACATATATTTGATTTAAAGAAAAGATAAATCATAATGATTTTAGTCATGGAAGATAAAGATTCTTTGAACCTCTATGCTAACAACAAACATGGAAGAAGACAAGTGCATGTTTCAATCTCTTGTGGGGTTTTTTGGTACATGAATGTGAACGTGTGTGGAATGGGTTGTTGAGTATGAATGAGGCTTGGTGTTTTAATAGACACTATTGTATGTTAGGGTCCTAATCTGGACTACTTAAGATTCAGATACAATATTGACGTTGGTTGGTCTTCACTTGTGGACGTGTGCTTATCTTATAATCTTATAACAATTAATAAGTACCAATCATACTCCAAAATGTAATCGTATAATGATAATGTAATGTACAAATATGACAATTTCTTCATACACTATAAAATAAGGATTTATAAAATTATGGAGTAGGCATGTTTTAAACCCTACCACATGACAAAGCACGGTGTGTGATTAAACACGCCCTCAATATCATATTCACATTAATGAGCTAGACCCCCCCTCCCCCCGGGTTGTTATACCAACTTATCTTAAGTTTAAATTTTCTACATGGTTTCAAATTCGAGCCGAGCCCAAGCCTATCCTGCCTCGACAAGCCAAACAGCCCTAGGTGAGGCATGGTGAGATATACGAAATTGTGTGTATACACAAAGAATTTGGCTCAAGGAACAATAAGGGGCTATTTGGTAGCCTCTGAATAGTTCATTAAGAGACTACCTCTTAATGGTTTACAGCTCTGAATGATTAAGAGGTAACCTTAGTGAATGATTAATGGTTCATAGCCTATTAATGGTTAAGAGGTAACATCTGAATGGTTAACCATTCAGACTTAAGGTTACCTCTTAATCATTCAGAGTTATGAACCATTAAGAGGTAGCCTCTTAATGACCCATTCAGAGGCTACCAAATAACCCTTATTGTTCCTTGAGCCAAATCCTTTGTGTATACACACAATTTCCTATATCTCACCATGCCTCACCTAGGGCTGTTCGGCTTGTCTAGGCAGGATAGGGTTAGTTCTAAACTTCTAATTGATTCAAAAATAATTATTGAGCTCATTTTCAGTTAAGTACCCAAATACACAAATGTTGAAAATAATTATGGTGCCAGGTTCAAGAATTCCAAATACTCCAGCGGGCGACAGTAAACTGAGCTCGTGTGGAGGTGGTACGGTTTCTGGGCGGGAGCCGCTACAGCCCCACACAACCCCTAGCGTGGGCCCAGTTAAGACAACATAGACTGGAGGTGTGGAGGGTCAGGGTCTGCTGTGCGAGTATGACAACTTCCGAGTAAAAGAAAGCCATCTTCCAAAAAAATAAAAGAAAAAAAAATATGTGTACCAATCAAATAACCTTACTGTTCAAGTGTTTTTTATTTAATACGTATATAGAAGAATTTTGCTTTTTGTTGTTGAAGATTACCAAATATTTAATGAATATTGTTTTTATTATGTGATCGAAACTTACCTGACTCGTATTGTTAAACCGATTCAGATATTTTTATGCCCAGTTCTATGAAGATAACATCTAAAAGCAGTGACACCAATAACAATTTTTGTTTTTCTAGATTTGTCACTGTCCACGTCATTATGCACGATTTAATGACGATACGATTGTGACATCGACCGCGGTACTCCCACACATTATAGTGATTCGTGACAATCACAAAAATGTTAGCTACTTCGATTTTTTTTTTTTTTTTTTTTTGGGTTATAAAATGTAAAAATATTGACATTATCCTATGGTTAGAGTAGGCCGCGAAGTATATTTTTATAGTGCAATTTTTGTTCCCTATTGCTTTGTCTTATGTATCACCTTTTTGGTTGACTCAAGTAAACGCATTCTTTGTGTGGTTGTTCCTGCTACATTACAACAAACCATCAACATCAAAACCCTCACACATTACACATATATAAACAATGGAGGGAGTTCACATATTATGAATTTGTGAAATCATATTATATATCAATACTCCAAAACAATTTAACGGTTTCCCTCAAAAACACTCTCTATTTCTTTATATTTAACCGTTTGCCCTTTCATGCATGTACCAATTGATTCAAATACTCACTCACTCGGTATGTATCCCTATCGTATTGTATTGTATTATATTATGTTTTATTTATTGTATTAGTATGTATTGTATTGTATCGTATCATATATTTATATCAATTATTATTTACTCAATTACAATGTTTGAGAGAGTTTGCTTGTGATTTTGAAAGGATTCTTCGGTCATCATGACGTCAATTGTAGCAAGAACCGGTCGTCATCTTCAACGTTATGATAATAATCTTCGCCTTGTGTCAGGGTATATATCTCAACTTCAATTTTTGATTTAACATAAAGCAACGCCACGTCATCGACTACAATTGGCTTTAGTTTACCCACCTTTTTAACTATTTCGTTCTGGTTATAAAAAAAAGGAAAAAAAAATATGGATTGGTGAGTTGGGGGTGGCCCTACCTCTTTCTCCCTCTTGGGCCCATGAACATGCTCATGGCCCTTTTAACGCCCCTGGGGCAGTAAGTCTGATGTGGTTGGTGTGTTAAATCACAACGAGTATGCTTAGACTGTGGCGATTGGAGTGGCACCCCATGCTACATCAGCGTTATAGGGCGCCAAACACCGCTCCACCATAGCCACCGTGAAAATTGCCCCAAAACATACATGACGCTTATGTGGCATAATAAAGCCCCTAGGGCTTTATTCCACACCCCCGGCCTTACTGTCACTATAGGAGATTTAAGGTTAGGTTAAACACGTTGCATTTGTGTATCATGTCCCACAATGGTATCACGTTTGTTGTTTAAAGTTATGTTAAGCTTTTTGTTTTTGGACTGTATTTGTTGTCCCGCTTTATTTTATATATTCGTGAGGTAGCTGTTTGATTAAGGGTGTTATAGGGATGTATACCCTGACACAAGGTGAAGATTATTGTAGCAAGAACCGGTCGTCATCTTCAAACGTTATGATAATAATCTTCGCCTTGTGTCAGGGTATATATCTCAACTTCAATTTTTGATTTAAACATAAAGCAACGCCACGTCATCGACTACAATTGGCTTTAGTTTACCTACCTTTTTAACTATTTCGTTTTGGTTTATAAAAGAAAAGGAAAAAAAAATATGGGATTGGTGAGTTGGGGTGGGCCCCACCTCTTTCTCCCTCTCGGGGCCCATGAACATGCTCATGGCCCTTTTAATGCCCCTGGGCAGTAAGTATGATGTGGTTGGTGTGTTAAATTACAACGGGTAGGCTTAGACTGTGGGGATTGGAGTGGCACCCCATGCTACATCAGCGTTATAGGGCGCAAACACCACCCCACCACAACCACCGTGAAATTGCCCCAAAACATACATGACGCTTATGTGGCACAATAAAGCCCCTAGGGGCTTTATTCCACACCCCCGGCCTTACTGTCAATATGGGAGGTATAAGGTTAGGTTAAACACGTTGCATTTGTGTATCATGTCCCACAATGGTATCACATTTGTTGTTTAAAGTTATGTTAAGCTTTTTGTTTTTTGGATTGTATTTGTTGTCCTGCTATACCTTTATATCTTCGTGAGGTAGCTGTTTGATTAAGGGTGTTATAGGGATGTTTGGCATTGCGTTTTAGTGGTGATTATGTGATATTGGATAATTAGAATCAGATTAATTCGACGGTAAGTATCATAGTGTTTTTACGTTAAATTGAACTATAAATAACAGAATTTGTTTTTGTTGCGCGTAGTCTTTGAAGTAAAATTCCAAAAGGGGTTGTTTGACCGGTAACTGGTAAGTAACAAAATATATCAAATTTGGAAACGCAATGCCAAACATCCGCTAATTTTCTACAAGTGCGTGCTTGCGAGGATTTCTACAAGGAAATCATGTGTCATGACTCATGAGTTCATGATCAACTTGCTTCCTTACATTCCTCCACAAGGGCCTACTTTGATTAAAAAGATTGATATGTATGTGGATTACTATAGTCAAAAAGAGCTTTTTCTATACAACGGGACAAAACATGGGAAGTATTTTAGTTCAGAATTTGTTAACATAGACAACAAACAAGAAAATTTAGGTGTTTCTAATTCAAAATAATGGCCATTCATAGCATGGAAAAATGAGATCTTATTAGCATTGTTTATTGGATTCTTGCGACTCTTTAACGAAGTACCTTCTTTAAGATGTTGCGCTGCGCGTAGATGTTATTAAAGTAATGTATCATAGATGTTGTTTAAGTTGAACACATTAAAGATTAACATCATGTAAACTGGAGTACAAAAGAAAATAACATGTTTTAGTTAGGAGCGTAATAAACTTAGATTGTATTCTATATGTTCAATGCTAATAGGTAAATATTTATAATATCAGCTATAAAGAAAATCGTTAAGCAGGCCAAATGGTTTAAACATAACATACTTAAGTTTTTAGATTTTTTTTTTAATTAACATGTCCAATCTCTTTTCATATATAATACCAAGTTTACATCTGGATAATAGATAAACAGCAACAGGCTGCACCGATATCCCTTTTTGAATTGCAAAGCCTACTCTACTAAAAACAAACCCTTAGTTCCTTGGGCTCTGCGAGTCGCTCTAGACCACCTTCTGAACCCGCTTCAAGAAACAAACCGCCTCAGGGGCTAAGGACCCAAATGAAACCTCCTAAAGCTACTTTATTCAAGAAATTTGGATCACTAATCTTTTACAAGAATCTCTAGAAAGGAAACATGGGCCATAATTTACAAAGAAGGGTGCACTTCTATTTATTGAGGAAAGAAGAAGTACTAAACAATTATTAGTTATTGATTTACATGGATAACTAGAGCACAAAGAAGTTTTTGCTCTAGAGTAGGACAAAACATTAGTTTTCTTTCTTTTTTTTATAGAATTTTTTTTTTTTAGAAATTGTTAACTTATACAAGCAAACTAGAATCTTAAATAGCTCTAATTCTGAAATGTTTCACTGTATGCATATGTTATTATTATAGTTTGTGTGTGGAACTGCTCACTTTATACCAAGTTCACTAAAAAGTTCTTGCCCTTTTCTGTTTACGAATTCATGTTGAATTACGAAGAAGCGAATGACCTAGTGGACTATGTGACTATGATTTGAAGATGTACCGAATTTTATGGACCTAGCGAATTGCGATCCTGTTCCACGTTCCGTTCAAGAACGTACCGCGACCATGTCACTATGATTTGAATTCAACCCATTTGTGTGAAAAGTGAAAACTGATCAATTGAGAGGTTTTTTTTATTACTAACGGGTCAAATTCTGTAATGGATCGGGTTCTATATTTAATGTGACGTCTATGCAACAGGTGTATTCCATACAGACTGGACAAGACGCAAGATCAGAACAAAATAGAAGTACTAATGGTATCTTCACCAAACCGTGATGACATGGTATTCCCAAAGGTACACATATTTCTCATTGTGTTTCACTGAATGGTGTAATAAGCAGTATAGCATGAGCCGTTTTCAATAATACTCAGGGTGGATGGGAGAGTGATGAGACTGTCGAAGAAGCTGCATGTCGTGAAGCTTTAGAGGAAGCCGGAGTAAGAGGAATCCTTGAAGTAGGTTGCGGCAATACTAGTTGCTAAATTGTCATAATTGTGCACCATTGATCAATTTTTTATAAGACGTTTTTTTTGACGTGTAGGGAAATGCTCTTGGAGTTTGGAGTTTAGAAGTAAGAGTAAACAAGAAGCTTGTAGTGAGGAAGGGGGATGCAAGGGATACATGTTTGCGTTACGAGTGACTGAAGAGCTTGAATCATGGCCAGAACAAAACAACCGCGACAGAAAATGGGTAAGTGTGATGCAACAAACCCGGTCCCATATTGATGCAAGATGAAAAAAACAACTTATAATAAACGTTAAGACGCCGTGGTATTAAGTTGATTAAAGAACAATTTTGTGGAGTATTATAGCTTTAGGAACTTGACAATGTAAAAAAAACAAAGTCCATAACTTATGTGAGAATTTCTAGAAAGTCCTTTGGGTTTTTCGACGTTTTCCCTGTTTAATAATCGGAGTATGGAAATAAATAATCCAACTATTGCTCTGTGGCGATAATGGTCCCAACTACGAAAAATAACCGCTAACGGTCCTAACTTTCGACATATTGGCCACCAACGGACCCAAACTAACTGAGGCTAACTCCGTTAGTTGGGATTATTTATTTCCATTACTCCACAAACTCTTAATAATCTTTAATGTTTTATTGTGTCACAGGTGGTGATTGAAGAAGCATTTGCGTTATGTCGGTATGACTGGATGCGAAACGCACTAAAAGAATTCGTAAAAGTGATAGAAAAGGGGAAAACAAGAGGGAACATGAAATGCCAATAAATGTCAACAAAGAAGTGACAAAAGAAGATGAAGATTGTCAAGTAATGTCAAACATATGCCATGTTAATGGAACCTTGAGTACATATGGTATAATGGTTCCTGCAAGTATTTTCCTTTAGTGTGCCCGCTCTCGATGCAACTTTGTATCGTTCTTGTTAATAATAAATAGGGAAGGAAAACCGCCTTTCGAATTGTGTATGTAAATGGACATTTTTTAGAGATGTATAGCTCATTAGTCATTAGAGATTTGCAAGATGATCGTGTATGCAAGTGTGAATGTGAAATGAGTGATTTGTAGTGTGTACTCTTTGTTTGCTGGTATTTCTTTCGGTATTAATGCTTGTTTTTAAAAAAAAAAATTAGTTTTGAATAAAATACTTCAAAGGTTGTCTATTCATAATAACCCTAAGTGGTTCGTATAGCAATACCAAATATCTTTAAAATAACTTCTAGTTGATTAAGTTAATGATCTCCAGACGAATTGGTTTGGGGAGGTGGGAAGGTTTACCTATTTAAGTGGGCTTCCTGTCCGTGTCTCCGTGAGGTCTCAAGGTCAAATCTTGATGAGGGGTGAACTGTGGCATCGGTTTAACTTGGTAGTAATATGCAATTCTTCTCACTTTACATTTTTTTTTTTGGAGAAAATCTTTGGAATTGAACTTAGGTGTAAAAGTTGTGCTACATGTCCAGACTATGTAGACAGTCATGGCTTAAAAGTTTTAGGAGCGTAACATTATCTCCTTACTTGGTTATGTTTGATTTATCTCACTGAACTGAAAACTTGTGTTGTAACATCTTTAAAGGCACACGCTTGCAAATTTTATTGATCAGGCAAAAGAGCATTAGTGGCTGCTATTTCTAAAGTGTTCTCAATTTTTATTTTATTTTGTGTGTGTGTGTGTCAACAAGTATGGAACCAGAGTCTAAATAGATGACAAAAACAAAGAAAACTTTATTCTGATCAACTAATCTATTACAGACTCTATAAACCAAAAATAATACTCCAACAACTTCTGAATACAAAAAACAGTAAACAAGAACTAGACTAGAACACAAGAACAAGCTCTTATCGAGATGAATAAGAGCGAACTATGAAACCCTAATCGTTCTAAGTTGAGAGAACAGAGAAGACAAAGTAACAAGACGACTAAAACTCGTAAACAATGACTGAGACGAGTTTATATAGACAAGTATATTGGCTCGGGAAGAAACACACCCGAGCCAATGGACGCCGTTGATCTTGACCAACAAACACACTCGAAATTAAATCATGAACGTTGATTAGGGTCCGGAACAGGTCTGGGGATTGCCAACGTGGCACCCCAGACATTCGTTTATAACTGGGCCTTTATAACTGGGCCAAACTTTACTTGGGCTGCTCCTCTTTAGCTGAATCCAATCTTAGCCCAATAAGCCTTAGCTCCTTCCAGCCCATACACGATCAATCCAAGCATGCTGCTAGCCCACGACCATCTACTCTTCTTGTGTCCATATTATCATGCAATCCATGCAACATGTTTATCAAACATAAAATGTATAAGCACTCAATATAACAATATAACAACCTATAAGTATTATTTTTAACACCCCCCCTCAATTTGATTTACCTGGAGCAAATGGGTCAAACAAGTGAAGTTGTTTACTAGCATTAATGTGTTGATGAACTAAAAGACCTTTTGTAAAAACATCTGCCAACTGATTTTGAGACTCAATTTTTAAGGGTTTAATAACTCCATTTGAAACTAAATCTCTTAAGAAAAACAAGTCAATACCAAAGTGTTTGGTTTTATCATGAAAAACTGGATTGGCAGTGATTGCCAAAGCAGCACTATTATCACAATGTAAACTAACTGGCAATTGAACCGTAACATTTAATTCACTCAACAAGTCTTTTAACCAAACAACTTCACAGGCCACAGCACACATAGCCCTGAATTCAGCCTCAGCAGAAGACCTAGAAACAGTAGACTTTTTTTACTTTTCCAGGTAATCAAATTGCTACCTAAGTATACACAGAACCCTGTTATGACCTTCTAGTTTCTATACATTTTCCCCAATCAGAATCAGCATATGCATTTAATTTAAAGTTACCAGTTTTTGTAAAATACACACCTTTACCAGGTGCTCCTTTAGGTATCTAAGTAATCTCATTGCAATTTTTAGATGACACTTATAAGGCTTATGCATATACTGACTAGAAAGTGTACAGTGTAAGCTATATCTGGCCTAGTGTGAGATAAGTAAATCAATTTACCGACTAACTGTTGATAGCCAGTAATATTGAGTAGGGGTTTGTTTATCACCAGCTATCATATTGTTTACACCATGACTGGGTTCTATTGGATTGCCAACAGGTTTACAACTGTTAATCCATATTCAGCCAATAACTCAGAACAATATTTTCTTTGAGTTAAACACAAGCCATCAGAGTCTCTGATAACTTCTATTCCTAAGAAGTATTTTAATTCACCAAGGTCTTTAATTAAGAATTTAGTTTTAATAGCATGTTTAACTTTTTCAATCTCATTCACAGAGTTACCAGTTATGATTATATCATCAACATACACTAATAGGACTATAAACACAGAATCACAAACCTTGGTAAACATAGAGACATCCAAATTTACTTTGTGTAAAGCCAATCTCAAATAATGCAGACACTAACTTAGCATTCCACATTCTAGGGGCTTGTTTAAGCCCATACAAAGATTTATTAAGCTTACATACTTTATTACTACTATCAGTATCAGTAAAGCCTTCAGGAATAGACATATACACATCTTCCACTAAATCTCCATACAAAAAAGCATTATTTATATCAAGTTGAAACAACTTCCAATCATTTTCAACAGCCAAAGATATTACACATCTAATAGTAACAAGTTTAACCACAGGAGAGAAGGTTTCATCAAAGTCTATTCCTTCTTTCTGACTAAACCCCTTAGCTACTAATCTGGCTTTAAATCTTTCAATCTCTCCATTTGCTTTATATTTTATTTTAAAAATCCATTTACACCCTATTTTACTTCTACCCTTGGGTAAATCTACAATATCCCAAGTGTTGTTCCTATGCAGAGCCTCTAACTCCTCATTCATAGCTTTGATCCAGTTCGGATCTTTAGAAGCTTCTGAATAATTCCTAGGTTCTATGCTTTTATTTAGAACAGAAGCAAAACATTGATTTTCTAGTGAAAGATTAGAATAGTTAACAACCTTTTCAAAACCATATTTAACCTTTCCATCTACTATAAAATCTGTAAACCTTTTGGAATATAGACTCTTACTAGACTTTCTCAACACAGATTCAGATTGTCTCTCAGTATCACCCTCAGAATGTAGGTTTATATCTTTCTCAGTACTCACACCCTCTGCCCTATCAGTTTCTAGACTAACACTACTAGGCTCTGTTTGCCAATCTGTTTAGATTGCAAATTTTCAGCCATGCCTTTAGAGGTTCTGTCTACAGAACCTGATTGCTGAGACTGGTGTGTTCCTGATTCTAAATGTTCTGAACCCTGTTCAGAACTGCCCTTTCCCTCATCATTGGGATCCTCTACTCCCAAGATATCTGAATCTGTGTCTTCATAGAAGTCAAAAAAGTTTAAGTTTGTAACTTGTTTAAAAATGTTTGAGTCAAACTTTTCATAAACTGTTTTTTCCTTGAAAGGAAAGAAGTTTTCAAAAAATTTAACATCTCTTGAGAAAAAAATGGTTTTACTATCTAAACTAAAGACTTTATACCCTTTTTTCTCATAGGAATATCCTATAAAGACACATTTTTCACTTCTACTTTCAAGTTTATTTGACTCATTAAGGATGTACAAAAAACACAGACAACCAAATATCCTAAGATGGTCAAGGAAAGGTTCAAAACCATACATCAACTCATAAGGGGTCTTTCCAGCTAGCACAGAAGAGGGAGTCCTATTGATTAAATAGGCAGCAGTTAATATACATTCAGACCAAAAACGAACAGGTAAAGAACTTTGAAATAATAAAGCCCTAGCAACATTTAGTAAGTGTCTATGTTTTCTCTCAACCACACCATTTTGTTGTGGTGTATAAGCACAAGTAGTCTGGTGTATGATTCCTTTAGAATTACAGAATTCCTTAAACTGTTTGTTTACAAACTCTGTAACCATTATCAGACCTAAAGATTTAAACCTTGCTTTTGAATTGTGTATCAATAATATTAAAAAATGTTACAACATATTCAAAAACCTCAGTTTTATTTTTCATCATACATACCCAGACTGCCCTTGTGTAATCATCCACAATGGTGAGGAAATACTTATTTCCATCCCTATCAGGGACTTTATAAGGTCCCCACACATCTAAGTGAACAATATCACCTAAACACTTAGTTTTATGTTGACTTAAAGGGAATGGTTCCCTGTTGCTTAGCTCTATGACATAACTTCACATGGATCATTGTTATCAACTCTATTTAGGTTTAATCTTGTTTTTTAACACATTAATAACTTGATTAGAAGGATGTCCTAGTCTAGCATGCCACAGATCAAACAATTTCCTATTATCTAAACACACCTTATTTGACACACAAGCATTGCCACACATGTAAAGTCCATCCATTTGTTTACCAGTCACCAATGTTTTCCTGGTTAGTAAATCCTGGATATAACAAGTATGTTCATCAAAACCTATGTACAACTTATTATCCTGGCTAACTTATGGACAGACAACAAGTTGACAGAGTATTCAGGAACCACAAGTACATCTTGCAGAACAACACCATCAGCAAGATGTAAAGTTCCAATTTTTAGTTACTAATGCAAATGTGCCATTAGGATGTTTAACTCTAATATTCAATTGAGAGACATCAACAAAAATCACTTTAAAACTTTTCATTATTTACCATATGTTCATTGGCTCCTGAATCACATATCCACCCTATCCCTTTTAATAATCCATTACTACTAACGAAACAGTAAATATTAGAACTCACAGAAGAAGCACAGAAACAAACTACCTGTAACATTACAATTCTGAGCAACATCACTAGGTTTCTCATCAAAAAAATTCATCAGCTTAGCAAGTTGTTCACTAGCAGAGATGGAATAGACAGATTAGTGTTTTAGTGGAATTATTAGCTACAACTGCCTTTTGCCTGAATTCCCTTTGGACCTCATCCAAGTAGGGTATCCAATTATTTCAAAACATTTGTCTATAGTATGACCAGTCTTATTACAGTGAGTACATTTTAATGCAGGATTAGATTTAACATTTCTTTTGTTAAAATCAACAGACTGATTAACTTTAGAAACAAAGTTAACAGTCTGATTAGTTTTAGAACTGTTTGAAGAATTTCTGTGAGATTCTTCCCTAGATACTACTGCAAAGGCTTCCTTAACTGAAGGAAGATTGTCCTTTGTTAGTAGATTTGTTCTAACACTTTGATAACAATCATCTAACCCCATTTAAAAAACTGCATAAGCTTAATCATATGACTGTAATTATTAATTCTTTTGAAGCATCACAGACACAAGAAGGCAATTGTAAGATTGATCAAGTTGTTTCCACATAACATCAACTTATGATAATAATCAGCCACAGTTAAACTATTTTGTTTAAATGAGTTGATTTTCAGATGCAGATCAAATATAACAGACCCATCTATTTTATTATAAGTATCCTTTAAATCTTTCATACTTCAGAAGCTAACTTGGAGTATACTTGTCCTAAGTATAATTCTTCTGATATTGAATTCAGAATCCAAGTTAGAACAACTGCATTACATCTATCCCATTGTCTTATTAACACATCATCATCTTCAGGTTTTAACAAAACTACCATCAATGAATCCTAATTTGTTTTTAACTTGTAAAGCAAGAATCATAGCATTTGACACACATTGTAATTCTCAGTGCCCTTTAGTTTAATATTCACAATATTCAGATTAGCAGAATCACTAGCATGGAGATACAATGGATCACTAGCATCTAGTTTACTGACCAATGTAATATTAACAAGACGACCATCACCAGAATCACTACTGGAATCAGCCATAGTATATAGAAGACAAATATCACAGAAGAGAATTAAACAAAACAAGAATAAAAAAAAATAACAAACAGTCTCAGCACACAAAGACGAAGCCCTGTCAGTGTCAAGATATCAGGTTCATCACTCAAAGGTGCCTGACCATGTCTTAACAGGGAGTCTTATCCTTAGATCTAGCACCCACAAGCACTCACAGATCACACTACTTGACAGACCAAAAAATTAATCACACA